>JAGDQO010001313.1:0-105159 GCA_018342035.1 Solanum appendiculatum
GCTTCACACTCATGAACAATACTCTACTCGATATGGCTTATGATACATCCTAGGATCTTTCTAAATCCTGGCTCTAATACAAACTTTGTCACGATCCAAGGTACCCCCTAGACGTGACATGGCGTACAAGACCCCGAAAGGCCTCTTACAAGCTACTTAACATACGTACATACAAGATCACAGAGAATTAAGAGTTCAAAAGGCAATGTCATATCAAAGCTTTTAAGAAAAATACCAGAAGTCTACATCTCATGTCTCAAAGCCAATCTAACATAAGCATGAGAAAAAAAGTTTGGGACGTAACACAATACAATGCCAAAATTAAAGAACATAAAAGTAAGACCAACTAGGTTATGTCCTCGAATGTATGAGGACTCACCAAGTCTTCAATAGTCCTTCTACTAAGCTCTAGCCACGAATAGATGTAGAATCGCCAAGCCTTACATTAACAAGTCAATGTAGGCAAGAGTATGCGTTAGTACAATCAAGTACCAAGTATGATAGCAATGCACAAATCCTTTAAAACATGCTAAAACGGGACATTTTCATGACATGCAATGACCAAGCTAAAACATGATAAAGGTTAGAAACATAAGTCATAAACCATGTTCAAAGTAAGCTAAACATCTTTACTTTACTTGAGAAATATCTTAAGAGCAGTTAATTCTTTATTGGTGGGAAGTAGCCTTAACCGACATATAAGACCATGTGAGCCATCAACATGGAATCCGGTGTCTAACCCCACACCAATGGGTCCATCCTACTTGCCAAGGTAGGACCCTTTACTTAACATATAGCTTACTATCATATACCATCATCCTGTAGTGTCTAAAATATAATTGCCAGACCCCATCGACGGTTTAACCTACGGTCCGTAGGTCCATCGACGGACTTCCTGGTCAATCGTCATTGGGTTCAGAGACTGTCAACTTGGACCCTGCAATGACGGGTCCCATCTACGGCTCGTACACTAGACGACGGGCCGTCCTGGTGAGCCGTCGTTAGGGTTCAGAGACTTGACACTTGAAAACATTTGCCCTGCCACCTTCGGTTCACACCTACGCTCGTAGGTCTACCTACGGTCCGTAGATGGCTTCTGTAGGTGTTGGCACCAGATGAAAATCTTAAGAAACTTTTTTTTCTTTCTTTCAAAATTCGAGGTGTTACAAAGGGAGGGAAAAATCTCTCAAGGAATGCTTCAGTTTGTTCCTCCCGAGAACTAATAAAATTATTTTGTAATTCGGCTAACCATCTAGTAGCTTCCCCGTTAAGGAGAATGGAAATAATCTCAGCCGAATGGTTTCTTGTGAGATGTTCTTGAAGACGAACGACTCACAAATGTCCACAAAATATTTGAGATGTTCATGGGGGTCTTCTTGAGCAAGTCCCCCAAAAATTCCTCTCATTTGGACCAATTATAGCATCATTTTGGTTACATGGAACATAGTTCTCCCAGTTGTAGGAGGTAACCGGATTGCTCACATGCTTACAACGACATTTCCATGCATGTCGTTCATGTCTATTATGTAGTCCTTTTGCCCATAGTGACTAGCATCTCACTTCAATTTTCGCTCATGGTTGTACCTGCAAATGGGCCAAACAACAATCTACTACAACAAAACATTCACAAACTGAGTTCTTAGCCATCACTCCCTAACAACGGCACCAATTTTGATAAGCTCTAACTACCCTAAAAATTATTAGAAGAGTAAGTTGTCGTTAGTAATAAAAATACCCAGCAAGAGAGTCAGGGTCAAATCCCACAAGGAGTGATATAGTGCAGACGATTTAATTAGGAAATTAAGAATGCAAACCAATTCATTGTCTATATTTTGCTCGAAAGAGAAATTGTGGTTTGATTGTGATTGCCAAATATGCTCAAAAGAGATATCCTGGTAAGGTATTGGGTTGATTTATGATTTACTTAGATGAGATCGAAAGGAGATTTTATGATATGATGCCTTGAGACAGAAAGAAGATTAGTGTCATTGAAGATTACATAACCTATGCATAGTTGTTTAACTTTATTGAGCAAGCACATGTACCCCTATTTGACATCTATATCAATCTCCACACCCCTAGATCATCTTTTACTTGTTTGAATTCCTAATTTTAGTTTAATTGTGATAATTGATACCCAAATCCTTTCCGTAAATTCGGTTAAATCATCCACCCATTTGAACTAATTGCTATAGAAATCAACCTTAAATTGCATGCATCAAGCTATTTACCCACTTCAATTAATCTCTTTTGAGCATCAATCGAATATCTAGACTAGGATTAGGTTTGAAATCTTAACCCATAAGTTAACCCTATGCTAAATAATTCAAATCCATTGAAGAACATCAATAAACTAGACCAAGACACAAGACCCACTGAATTGGATCAACACCCAATTCCATAATCACACACCTAGAATTGAAGTTTTAGCCAAGCATCATAAAAGGAAAAGAAAGTATACCAATTATGATTTCAGCCATTGGGAATTGAAATTAAGTAATAATTTTCAACAACCACTTAGATTTGAACCTTCAATTGTTAATTACAAGCTTGTTCAAAAACCCCAAAAACTAAGAGTATTTCTCAAGTCTCACACAAAGAAAACTGATTTCTACTACTTCATACAAAAATTCCTCTAAAAATCTAATACATTTTCTCTCTCCTTTGGACTACTTATAGTCTCTCCATAATTAGTCCAAAATTCCAATTTTGACCCGTTCAGTGATGTTAGTCAGGCTCACTTTTCTGAATTGGAGGATCGATGATTGCCTATTCACTCGCCCTTCTTTTACTTCAAGCTTTAGGTGTTTGAACCTTAGTTGGTCATCTCAGTCAAGTCGGCCTTTCATACTCTGCGGATCACCGATCACCAACTTCTTTGCCTTTTCAAATTTCATTTTTACTCAGGATTCTATCACCTTCGATGATGGACTTCTAATTCACCCATTTAGCTTCTGTGAAACAACGTTTCATCTTTAATCCACTGACCTGGCTTGAATAATTTTAATTGTGAGCACTGACAACTTGGGCGAGGTCAGGCCACTTGGGCGATCCTCCCTTTTGGTTAGGCCACTACTAGTTGGAAGTTTGTATTCCTTGTAATGTTTTTGACCTCTTTATCATGTATTCATCCTTGCCTTGTCCTTTAGTCTTCATAGTTGCAAAAAACAAATTATCATCAAAATAGGACATAATTAGGCATTGAGGATACTAATTGTTTAACAAAAAAGACCTCAAATGAGTGAAACTCTAGCACTCATCATGTCACGACCAAAGGTACACCCTACACGTGACATGGCTTACAAGGCCCCGAGAGGCCTCATACAAGCCACTTAGCATACATACATACAAGATAATAGAGATTAAGAGTTCGAAAGAGATTTTCATATCAAATCTTACAAAAGAAACAGCGGAAGTCTATATCTCATGTTTCAAAGCCAATCTAACATAGAAAATAAAGTTTGGGACGTAACCCAATACAACATCCGAAATGAAATAAAAAGAAAATAAGAACAACTAGGTTATGTCCTCAGATGGATGAGGACCCACCAAGTCTTCTATTAATCTTCTACTAAGCTCTAGCCACGAGTGGATGGTGAATCGCCAAGTCCTACATCAAAGAAGTTAATGTAGGCAATAGTATGCGTTAGCACAATCAAGTACCAAGTATGATAGCAATGCACATAAAACACATAAAGCATGCTAGAATGAAACATAATCACGACAAGCAATGGCCAAGCTAAAACATGATAAAGCATAAGAAGCATGAAGTATAAACCATGGCCAAAGCAAGCTAAATCATCTTTCTCTACTAAAGATTATCATAACAACACTTGTGTTCATTAGTTGTGGAGAATTAGCCTTAACCGACATATAAGACCATGTGAGCTATCAACATGGAATCCGGTGTCTACCTTAAACCGAAAGAGGGTGGCCCTACTTGCCAATGTAGGACCATATCTTCTTAGCTTACATGGATCCACTAGCTAGTGTCTATCATAGACCATCATCCTATAGTGGCACATAGGTTATGGGACATGGGTAATCGTCACTTGTCCACTCAGTGCTAAGAATATTTTCCCACGGATTAATCATAGTTCATTTGTCATAGGTAGACATGCGTAATCGCCTCTTGTCTACATTAGGGAACATGGTAATCGCCTCTTGTCCCTTCATTAGAATAGATCCTTAAGAACATGGGAAATCGCCTTTTGTTCATTTAATTCATAGTGTGAGCATTACGTGAGAAACCCGTTCACAACTCAACAGAACATCATCAAGTCCCAACTTCAGTACTTCACTCTCAAAGCACCCTTAATTCATCATTAAATTCATATGAGACATGCATAAGTTCATAAGCTTCATCTTTACAAAGTTCATCGCGCTCATAATTCATGAATCATAGAGTTTATATGGGTTGATAAAAGTTCAACTTAAATCATGCAATTCAATGCAAGCTCATGCTTAGAAAGCCATAAATAAGACAATTTACCCATGCTTGAAGGAACTCGCATAATAGAGGAAAAATCATGCTTTTGACTTGAACATACTAAACTTCATAAAGTCATCCTCAATCCATTATTAATTCATGCATAGCTTCATACAGATTTCATAATATTCCTCAATTCATAGCTCAACCCACCAATCAGAGCATAGATTACGAAATTGGAGAGAAATAACATAGGTTCATGGGGATTCATTTAATCAATACATCAAATCATATAATTCACGCTAATTCGTGCACTAAATTACTTTATCATGCTAGATCATGCACTAGAAATCATAAAATCTACAATTGAAATCATAATTGAAGAACCCATAAGAATTGATCAAAAACCGTAATTCAATTGGGTAAATTGAACCTTGAAAATCTTGAAGAAAGTTGAGGACCCATTGGAGGAAAGGGCTCCATATAGTGAACACTATCATACCACAACCAAGTCCACAAGAAATTGATGGAAATTGATGGTCTTCAATGGAGGATCTTAGTGTTCTTCTTCCTTGAAGCTTGAGAGAATTTTCTTAGAGAGACAAATATGTTAGAGAGGAGAAATTTGGGAATGGTTTAGAATGAGTGAAATTAGGCTTAGAAAATATATATAGGGTCTGGGTTAAGGGTATAACCGACTTAGATTAATAGTTAAACATTTAGGGAAAAGACCAAAAAGCCCTTAAGTAATAACTGTCGGGGGCAAACTACGGGCAGGACCTACGGTCCATACATCAATAGATGGACCGTCCTGTCCTTCTGTCAATTGATTGAGAGATCTCCATTTAGGCCTAAAATCTGGCTAAGTCTTGAGGGGATCTACGGGACCCATCTACGGACCGTCAATTGGATGACGACTCGTTGTGTTGCTCCGTAGGTTGAGGTTCAGAAACTTGGAATCTTGAAAGTTCACAGTGCCAACGACGGTTCCCACCTATGGCCCATCATTCCACCTACGGTCCGTAGGTGACCTCCGTAGTCACTGGCACCGGGTTTGAAGTTCTACATTTTCTTTCTTTGGAAGCTTGGGGTGTTACAATATCTTCCCCTTTGGAACATTCATCCTCGAACGAGAATCAAGACATCTTCAGAAGAGTAAGAGACACGGACTAACAACCCAACCTAGCATGCAATCACATAAATGCACATATCCGAGGAGGAAACCTCAACTCCAATCTAAAGCATATTCAACACATTATTTCATGAAGACTCTATGTAACTCATACTCAATGCACATAATCATATTAGACTCTTCATGAACATGCATAATCTAGGAATCATGGAAACGACTGAGACACATAAGACCAAGAGAATAAACCATAAGGAACTAGGTACCTCAAGATAGTGTAGGATTGGAAGAAAAGATATAAGGATATCGGGACATCATATCGGCCTTAGCCTCCCAAGTAGCACCCTCAACTAATTGATTCCTCCAAATAACTTTCACGGAAGAACCTTCCTTATTCCTTAACTTCCGGACTTGCTGGTCTAAAATCTCAACCGGGACCTCTTCATAAGAAAGACTATCCTTTATGCCAAGATTCTCTAATGGAGCTATAGATGTCGGATCATCAACACATTTCTTCAAAAATGAGACATGGAAGACTAGATGCACTGATGCCAAATCATTGGGCAAGTCAAGCTTATAAACAACCTTACCAACACGTCTCAAAATCTGATATGGGCCTACATAATGGGGACTAAGCTTCCCTTTCTTCCCAAATCTCATTACACCCTTCATGTGTGAAATTTTCAAGTAAACCCAATCATAAACATCAAATTCTAAATCTCTCCTTCTAACAACGGCATAGAACTTTAGTCAACTTTGGGACGTTTTCAACCTTTCTCTGATAAGTCAAACTTTCTCCATAGCCTCATGCCCTTACTCGGGGCCTATCAAAGAAACTTCACTAACCTCAAACCAGCCTATAGGAGATCTACACCTCCTACCATGGAGAGCCTCAAATGGAGCCATACCAATGCTAGAATGGTAGCTATTATTATAAGCAAATTCAATCAAAGGCAAATAATCATCCCAAGTACCCTTGTAATCAATTACACAAGCTCTCAACATATCTTCCAAAGTCTGGATAGTACGCTCCGCTTGCCCATCAGTTTTGGGATGAAAGGCGGTACTATGCTTAACACGAGTACCAAGATCTTTTTGGAACGACTTCCAAAATTGAGAAGTGAATTATGCCCCACGATTGGAGATAATGGATAAAGGCACTCCATGCAGCCTAACCATTTCCCTCAACTACAACTTAGTATAATCCTCCACCGAATAAGATGTTTTGACGGGAATGAAGTTGGCTGATTTCGTCATTCGATACATAACAACCCAAATTGAATCATATTGCCGCCGGGTGCAGGGTAAACCTACAATAAAGTCCATATTCACATCTTCCCACTTCCAAGTAGGAATACTATTATCTTGGGTCAAACCTCCCGGCCTTTGATTCTCAACTTTCACTTGTTGGCAATTAGGACACTTAGCCACAATTTCCGCAATATCACTCTTCATTCCATTCGACCAATAGATCTCTCGCAAGTCATGGTACATCTTGGTAGCTCCTGGGTGAATGGAATATCGAGAACTATGGAATTTCGATAAAATTTGTCCTCTTAATTCATCTATATTGGGAACACACAAACGACCTTGATAACGAAGCACACCATCTCCCCCTTGGGAGAAAGCCTCTACAGACTTTTTGAGCACCGCTTCCTTCAATTCGACCAAATTATGATCAAGATCTTGTTTAGCCTTTAAATCATGCACAAAAGAGGATTCGTAACCATTGTGAACCATAACACCATCTTTAGCAGAATCAACCAATCGAACACCCAATCGGGCCAATCTATGAACATCGCGAACCAACTCTTTCTTACCTTCCTCAACATTAGCAACACTACACATAGATAATCGACTAAGAGCATCTACCACCACATTAGCCATACCGGGATGATAGAGAACACTCATATCGTAGTCTTTTAACAACTCAAGCCACCTTCTTTGGCGGAGATTCAGATCTTTCTGTTTAAACACATATTGTAAACTCTTATGGTCGGTAAAAACATCCACATGTACCCCATTCAAATAATGCTGCCATATTTTCAAAGCAAACGGAACCGCCACTAATTCCAAGTCATGAGTAGGATAGTTCTTTTCATGCAACTTGAGTTGTCTCGAAGCATAAGCAATAACTTTCCCATTTTTCATAAGAACACATCCTAACCCAATTCTCGAGGCATCACAATAAACCACAAACCCATCAGATCTTTCTGGTAGAGTCAATATCAGAGCCAAAGTAAGTCTTTCTTTCAACTCTTGGAAACTCTTTTCACATGCCTCGGACCATATAAACTTAACCTTCTTTTCAGTCAAAGCCGTCAATGGAGAAGCAATAGAAGAAAACCATTCAACAAACCTCCTATAATAACCGGCTAAGCCCAAGAAACTACGGATATCCGAAGGTGATAGAGGTCTAGGCCAATTCTTAACCGCATCCGTCGTGTTAGGGTCTACCTCAATACCTTTACCGGAAACAATTTGACCAAGAAAAGCCACAGACCTTAGCCAAAACTCACATTTACTAAACTTCGCAAAGAGTTGTTGATCATTGAGAACTTGCAATACAATCCTCAAATAATTATCATGCTAATCCTCATTCCTTAAGTAGATCAAGATATCATCAATAAACACAATCACAAACATGTCAAGGTATTGATTAAACACCCTATTCATCAAGTCTATAAATGCGGCTGGAGCATTTGTAAACCCAAACGACATTACCAAGAACTCGTTTTGACCATACCTAGTCCGGAAAGCAATTTTCGAAATATCATCTTCTTTCACCCTTAATTGGTGATAGCCCGAACGAAGGTCAATCTTAGAGAAATAACTAGCCCCTTGAAGTTGATCAAACAAGTCCTCTATCCTTGGAAGAGGATACTTATTCTTAATGGTAACCTTGTTCAATTGGTGATTGTCAATACACATACGGAGAGAACCATCTTTCTTTCTTACAAACAAGATCGGAGCACCCTATGGAGAAACACTTGATCGGATGAAACCCTTATCCAACAAGTCTTGTAATTCCTCCTTTAGTTCCTTAAGTTCCGCTGGAGCCATTCTATAAGGCGGAATAGAAATAGGTTGCGTATCCGGGAGAAGGTAAATGCCGAAGTCTATTTACCTTTCGGGAGGAATACCGGGTAAATCATCGGGAAACACTTCCGTAAACTCATTAACAACGGGGATCGAAAAGAGAATAGGGATTTCAGAATCTATATCCCTCACCCTAACAAGATGGTATATGCAACCCTTAGAGATCATCTTTCTAGCTTTTATATAAGAAACAAACTGACCTCTCAACATAGAATTTCCCCCCTTCCACTCTAGGATAGGCTCATTCGGTAATTGAAACTTGACCATTCGGGTCCTACAATCAATAGAGGCATAACAAGCATGCAACCAATCCATCCCAAGAATAACATCAAAGTCTAACATATCAAGCTCTACAAGATCAACATGAGTGACTCTATGGGATAAAGAGACGGGGCAATTTCTATAGACTCTCTTAGCCATTATAGATTCTCCAATCGGAGTAGAGACATGAAAATGATCTAACAACTCATCCGGAACAACATCAAACCTCATAGCCACATATGGCGTCACAAAAGACAAGGTGGCACCGAGATAAAGCAAGGCATAAACATCAAGGCAAAAAACTTTCAACATACTGGTAACCAAATCGAGAGAGCTCTCTTGCTCATGATGAGCTTGAAGTACATAGAATCGGTTTTGCTTCTGATTTCCACTAGAACTTGATAGATTTTGGGATTGAGTCCGTCGACGATTTTCTCCCTTGTTCTTAGCCACTAAAACTCCGAAGGGTTCATTCCATTGAAGTCCCTCACTCTTGATGCCGCCGTACCCACATTTGGGTTCACGGGAGCCACAACCTCTCTATTTTCTTGAGCTGTCACGGCTTGAGCAAAAACTTGAAAAGCAGCCCTGAACTCCACATTAGTCACTTGTTCGGCCAAAGGGTCGGCCGGAACTTGAGGAGCTTGAGCAGGAGCTTCTTGTTCCACATTCTCTCCCATATTTCTTCTAGCATAAGCTCTTCGAGTCGCCATATCCTGAAACGCATAGGATAGGGATTAGAAGAGAGACATATAGAGTTAAACTCTATGCAACGACTTAGGAGTAATGAAAGAAGTGAAGTTTCTTAAAATTCTTATAGCCTCTCATTCATAAATGTGGTATGCTTCACACTTATGAACAACACTCTACTTGATGCAGCTTATGAGACATCCTAGGATCTTTCTAAAACCTTGTGCTCTGAATTCCAAGTTTGTCACGACCCAAGATACCTCCTAGACGCGACATGGCGTACAAGACCCTGAGAGGCCTCATACAAGCCACTTAGCATACATACATACAAGATAATAGAGATTAAGAGTTCAAAAGAGATTTTCATATCAAACCTTTTAAAAGAAACAGCGAAAGTCTATATCTCATGTCTTAAAGCCAATCTAACATAGAAAATAAAGTTTGGGACTTAACCCAGTACAACATCCGAAATGAAATAAAATGAAAATAAGAACAACTAGGCTATGTCCTCGGATGATGAGGACTCACCAAGTCTTCTATCAATCTGCTTCTAAGCTCTAGCCACGAGTGGATGGTGAATCGCCAAATCCTACGTCAAAGAAGTTAATGTAGGCAAGAGTATGCGTTAGTACAATCAAGTACCAAGTATTATAGCAATGCACATAAAGCACATAAAACATTCTAGAATGAGACATAATCAGGACATGCAATGGCCAAGCTAAAACATGATAAAGCATAAGAAGCATGAAGCATAAACCATGGGCAGAGTAAGCTAAATCATCTTTCATTACTTTAGATTATCATAACAATACTTGTGCTCATTAGTTGTGGGGAATTAGCCTTAACCGATATATAAGACCATGTGAGCTATCAACATGGAATCCGGTGTCTACCCTACACCGAAAGAGGGTTGCCCTACTTGCCAAGGTAGGACCGTAACTTCTTAGCTTACGTAGATCCACTAGCTAGTGTCTATCATACACCATCATCCTATGTTGGCACATAGGTTATGGGACATGGGTAATCGCCGCTTGTCCACTCGGTGCTAAGCATATTTTCACACGGATTAATCATAGTTCATTTGTCATAGGTAGACATGGGTAATCACCTCTTGTCTACATTAGGGAACATGAGTAATCGCCTCTTGTCCCTTCATTAGAATAACTCCTTAAGAACATGGGTAATCACCTCTTGTTCATTTAATTCATAGTGTGAGCATTACGTGAGAAACTCTTTCTTAACTCAACACAACATCATCATGTCCCAACTTTGGTACTTCACTCTCAAAGCACCCTTAATTCATCATTAAATTCATATGAGGCATGCATAAGTTCATAAGCTTCATCTTTACATAGTTCATCATGCTCATAATTCATGAATCATAGAGTTCATATGGGTTCTTAAAAGTTCAACTTAAATCATGCAATTCAACGCAAGCTCATGCTTAGAAAGCCATAAATAAGACAATTTACCCATACTTGAAGGAACTCACATAATAGAAGAAAAATCATGCTTTTGACTTAAACATACTAAACTTCATAATTTCATCCTCAATCTATTCATAATTCATGCATAACTTCATAGAGATTTCATAGAATTCCTCAATTCATAGCTCAACCCACCAATCAAAGCATAGATTAGTAAATTGGGGAGAAATAATATGGGTTCATGGGGATTCATTCAATCTTTAGATCAAATCATATAATTCACACTAATTCGTGCACTAAATTACTTTATCACGCTAGATCGTGCACTAGAAATCATAAAATCAACAATTGGAATCATAATTGAAGAACCCATAAGAATTGATCAAAAACCCTAATTCAATTGGGGAAATTGAACCTTGAAAACCTTGAAGAAAGCTGAGGACCCATTGGAGGAAAGGGCTCCAAATGGTGAACACTATCATACATCAACAAAGTTCACAAGAAATTGATGGAAATTGATGGTCTTTAATGGTGGATCTTAGTCTTCTTCTTCCGTGAAGCTTGAGAGAAATTTCTTAGAGAGAATATTTGAGAGAGAATAAATTTGGGAATGGTTTAATATGAGTGAAATGAGGCTCAGAAAATATATATAGGGTCTGGGTTAAGGGTATCACCAACTTAGATTAATAGTTAAACATTTAGGGAAAAGACAAAAAAGACCTTAAATAATAACTGTCAGGGGCAAACTACGGGTAGGACCTATGGTCCATACATCAATAGATGGACCGTCCTGTCCTTCCGTCAATTGATTCAGAGGTCTCCATTTAGGCCTAAAATTTGGCTAAGTCTGGAGGGGATCTATGGGACCCATCTACGGACCGTCAATTGGATGACGACTCATCCTGTTGCTCCGAAGGTCGAGGTTCAGAAACTTGGAAATCCTGAAAGTTCACAGTGTCAACGACGGTTCCCACTTACGGCCCGTCATTCCACCTACGTTCCGTAGGTGACCTCCGTAGTCACTGGCACCAGGTTTGAAGTTCTGCATTTTCTTTCTTTGGAAGCTTGGGGTGTTACACATCATATATCATTTTAAAATATTAATACTAATATAATGAGACACACGTACAATACACATGCTTGAAAACTATATATATATATGGCAATGATATATTTCTTCATGTCTTTATCTTAAAAAATTGCATATTTGTACTTGGGATAAGGCACAAGTACTCCCCCTCCAGACTATGACCGAAATAACAAAGACACACCTAAACTTAACTAGGGTCCTATTATCTCCTTGAACTCATTTTATTCATATTTTTGTGCACTTTTTGGCTGACGTGGCACATTCAACCACCCAAGTTAGTGTGTTTGTACACACTCGCGCTGCCACGTGTGTAAATGTTATTTTTTATTATTTTTATCTTTAAAAAATTTAATTTTTCTTAAAAAAATTAACTAATACACATTTTCTTTATATTGTATTTAAATTAAGTTAATACACATTTTTGTACCTTGTATAGAAATTTTTTTTACCTTTATTTATTGTTTTTTTTCTTTTATTTTTCTATTGATTTTATTTTCTTTGTCTTTCATTTTGATTTGATTTCAAATTTAATTCCAAATATCTTGAATTAAAAATAAGTTAATTTTAAACGGATATCAAAATTAGTGAGGAAAATCAAATAAAACATGAAAAAATTAATATGTTAAAATTAAAGGACAATTTAAAATATATATATTTTTTAAAATACACATAATTTTTTAAAAATAATTAAAAGTGAAGAGATAATAAATTAAATTTATAAAAATTTTAAAGTGAGAAAGAAATTAAAATAAATATTTTACAAAGAAAGAAATAAAAATAATTAAATATATATAAGTTTTAATATCAAATAAATATGTGTACTAACTTATTATAAAGTTATCAATAAAAAAATGACATGTGTCCAATTTGTGCACTAATCACTTGCCTTCAAGAGAGTTTGCAAACTCTCTATGCCATGTCAATGTTTATGGTGTATTTATTCCATTTTAAATTAGTTCGGGGCGAGGGAGGGGATGGGAGTAAAGGACCCTAGTTAAGTTTAGGTGTGACTTTGGAATTTCGGTCATAGTCTAGGGGGTACTTGTGCGCTATCCCTTTGTATTTACATAAGATGTATTTGTAAGACATCTCATCAATCATTGTACGAGGAAAACTATGGTGTGTTTTACGATGGACATATGGAATATCCAAGTGCATATATGACATGGACCTCACCCAAGAGTACAATAATAAGAAGAGATATGTTTTGCAACCTTCATTTCCACGTGAAAGTGAAGGAAACGTACATCATATATTGGCATTAATGGATGGCACCATTTCATTAAAAATTTGTCACTTTCTTTTATGTTACTGGAAATGTAATGTGAGCTATCAATTTCTTAATTGGCTACTTATGTAATATTATATATAAAAATGTAATTAAACAATTTTCATTCATCTTTCTTACCGAAGACAAATCTATATAGCTGACAAAATATATACACATATATGGAGATATTCACTAGGATGAAATCATTCAATGCGACATTTGATCACCAAAAAGATAATTGAATCATCTTCATCGTGGTGTTGAGCTCGGATTCAAGATTAAATCTTATAAAACAAGGGGTCAATTTATTGTAATTGTTCTAGACAAATCAAAACTATCCGGCAAGATTCTATGATTTTAGAAGTTTTGAGTTTAGCATGATATTTGGAGTGGTAATTGTTGATCTTTGTGAATTCGTATGCTTTTGTATTCCTCAAGTGGTGTGTTAACAGATATACATAGATGTCTCAAATTGGGGTTGTTCATCCCATATTATCATAGTAATTCTTCGTTAAGAATATGTATTTTTTATTTTTGGATTCATTGTCTAGTTGTGAATTAGAAAATTTATAGTCGTGTTGTTTCTAGATTTATTGTTGGTCATTACGGCTATATACGTCAACATAAGTACTCTCTCTATGAAATCTAATGTCTAAGTACCACAACATTCGACCTATTTATATTACATGATGTCATCTCAAGAGTAAAAGTTATAAATTAACTAAACTAAACATGAAAATAAAATAAATAATAAATAATTAACTAAACAAAGAACATGCTTTTATGCAATCAATAGGATGAGTCAAACCAAGTCTATAGATATGCTAACAATCATGTTGCAAATTCATGTTTGATATCTTGCATTTATTTATGTAATTATTCATTCACGGGGTTGATAATATAATTATAGTCTTTTGAGCCTCTAATCTTCTATTTGGATTAACTCCATTCCTATATTATTGAGTGATGATATGTTAGATAACTCAAATACATTAGTATCTCCCATATGGGAGTAAAGTAGGGAAAACAAGGTGTATTTGTTTCACAATCCAAACTGTCGTGATTAACACCGACACTGAACCTCCCATGGTCGAACTAAATCTTACGAACTAAAAAATGTTATATCTAATCAATAGAAAATTTTAAGAAGCGTAGCATAGAAAATGTCATGAATCAAAACCAGATCATGATGATGCCTACCATAAATCCTAGTAGACAAGCCAAACGAAACAAAACATAACATAAAATAAACAAAACTATGAATAACTAAAGCAGAATCAATGTGAAGATGAGAAATGGTCCCTAGCATAGATATATATACAATATGGCATAAACTATACAAAATAGATCCAAAAGAGATCGAGAAAGACGAAACATATACAGAGTAACCAATCCCTCAGACCTTGTCTCACCAGTACAAAAGTATCTAAAGTATGACAATAAGGCTATACAAAACACCATTGTCTACAAAAATACAAAAATATAGATAGTAAACACAAGAAAAAAAAACAATCCTTTGGATGCAAAGTGCTCACCACAATCTAAATAACAACATGACCTCGAACGAGTGAAAATTAATGTAGAAGACTCATACTAGGCGTTGTATTAGAAAAATATGTAGAAGTACAGTACGAGTACCAAATATGGTGTACTCAATAAGAATCATAGCTTGATCGAGTCTAGAGGATATCAAACAATATTAAAAACACAATAGTAATAACCATATAAGCCAAAAACTACACTAGAAATCCCATACTCACAAGAAAAAATGGTGATGGTGGTGGTGGTGGTGGTGGTGGTGGTGGTGGTGGTGGTGGTGGTGGTGGTGGTGGTTGTGGTGGTGGTGGTGGTGGTGGTGGTGGTGGTGGTAGTGGTGGTGGCGGTGGTGATAATAATAAAGAAAATCACACTTCACACAAACATATCAGAAATTGTAGTGCAATATGGGATGGTGCAAGGCATATCTGGCTGATGCATAAGGTAAAGAGCCCCAAAATTTCCTTCTTGGCTACCCGGCGGGTTCCCCAAGAACATTTTACTATCCCGCTAGAGTTCAACTACATATGCAAAGAAAATCACACTTCACACAAACATATCAGAAATTGTAGTGCAATATGGGATGGTGCAAGGCATATCTGGCTGATGCATAAGGTAAAGAGCCCCAAAATTTCCTTCTTGGCTACCCGGCGGGTTCCCCAAGAACATTTTACTGTCTCGCTAGAGTTCAACTACATATGCAATGAAAGTCAAGCAAAGAATGCATTATGCAGGTTGTCGAAGCTTGTCAACATATGCAATGAAAGTGAACATCCAAAATTATTCTTTGGGCCGCCGAGGCGTATCAACTCATGCAAGAAAGATAAATGGAAGAAAAAGGCCAAGGAATATCCTCAGATCGTGAGCAAAAGTAATACATCTTTCAAAACCAGAAAAAAACCAACAAGTTAATGATTAAATATCTTTTATGGTTGAAAACACAATGAAAATGGTACAATTTTACATAAAATCCCATTTCCTCATTACTGTAATGACCCTCAATATTGTGAGATCTTGGCATCAGGAGATTTAACGCTTTCCCTCTTTTGTACTGTCTATGTATTTTATATTTCTATATGACAAAACTATTGTATATAGTCATTTTCTGTACTTAGATGCTCTTGTACAGGTGACATCAGGTCGCGGGTTTGGTTCATAGGTATATTTTCGTTTTCTTGGTCAATTTTTGGCCGCTACTCCATATTTTGTACTGTTATGTATAAATTTAAACTACAACAATACTCCGTCTCTTTTTTGTTTCCGCATAGTTTTATTTTAAGTTATTTAATTTTATCATTTGTAGTTGAGTTTTGGCTTGTCTACTTGGGTTTATGGTAGGTGCCATCAATGACTCGATCTTGGATCGTGAAAAATATAGTCAGTAGTACACCCCTTGGAGGTCAAATATGATAAGCACTAAGGCATTTTAGTTTAAAAACAATGAATCAATACTTCTTTTGCCTCTGATTGATCATGTCATGATCCAAAGTGAATGCAAAATGAGCACGAACACGTGCCAATAACAAGTACAAAATAATTTCACATACATATAACACAAAATATGACAAAAAAACATGCACAATACAATTATATTAACCAGGAACTCCGCCAATTCAATTCAAAGGCCTCAGGGCCATGATCTCGACAAAAGAGATAAAAAAAATCTTCTAGGAGATACAATGATGCGATAACACTAATACCAACAACTACAATTCCTATATTTAAATCTTCTAAATCATAGTAAGGAACATATCATAACCACATCGAGTCTAAAAACAACTTAAGCTAAGGCCTAAGGCACAATTACAACACTAAGACCCCAAAAATGATCGTTTTCTAAATAATGATGATGTAAGACTAAATCAATCCTAATGATCATGAAACATATAAAATATAAAATCTAACAAAGCTACGTCTAAAGAAGATAAGTAGTAATCTACCTCAAAGCCGAAACAAAATTGAAAACCTTTATTCAGAAGCTTTCCATTCCTAGAGAGCCTCAGATTCCTAGCACTCTATCAAATTCATAGTCTACACATCAATACAAGACTAACAATAATATAAAAGAGTTCCTCAGTTCCATTCATCATGAGATATTAAAAATAATTACAAGCTTTTTCACCTTCAACAATGGTGTTCTCTCAATTCTAGAAGAAAAATATGCTAAAGAGTGTACTATTCTGGTGTACTCTAATCCTTTAAAACTTTCTATGTATATTGGGGAAAACTAGGAATATTATTCTTTTTACAGAACCCAAAACTTTTATTCAAAGCATCACAAGTACATAACTTACTTCTAGATGATGTGGCCCTTTAGGTAACATATGGCTTCAACATGGTTGCCAAATGCAGCCGCATTTGAGGACTTGCGGCACACATGTGCCGAAAAGTCTTGCAAATAATGTTTAATTGTTCCTACTATTGCATCCAAATGCAGATGCAAGTGTACATAGTCATATAAGTAATATTGTGGCACTTTTTAGAAGCAAAATGTCGAAACCATAGGAACAAAATTGCTTAGCAAATCACTAACGCAAGTTAAACTATTAAGATGAACAAGTGCAATTGTAACAAAAACAAAGTTGATCTAATGTGTCACGACCAGAAATTAGGTAATGATGCCGCCTACCATAAACCCCTAGTAGGCAAGTCAAAACATAACTACAAGTGATAATTACAATAAATGATAAAAGTACGCAAAAGTAATAATAAGAAGAAGAGGGGTCCATAACATATATATGTATAAAATGATATAAAATATACAAGAAGGTCCCAAAAGTGATCGAGAAAGACAAAGTTATACACAAGGACCAACCCCAGACCTAGTGTCACATGTATAAGAATGTCGAAGTACAAAAAGAACTATATACATCATATATGTCTAATGAAAATATAATATGCATAGAAAGTACTAAAGGAGGGAAAATAGAAACCTACGTATGCGAATAGCTCACCATAGTCCGAAATCAGCGATGACCACAGGAGATCCAAACTGAACAAGAGTGGCTTGTACTAGGTGGTGCATAAGAATAAGAAGCAGGAGAAGAGTATGAATACAAAAAATCATGGTACTTAGTAAGTATCATAGGCTGACCTAGCTCATTTAGGAAATATATAAACAAGAGGCATGATATTGATAACACTAAGATGTAGGAGCTAATAAGAGATATACAACCACTAATGACGGTAAAGATAATAATAATAACAACATGACAACAATTACAGTACAATCACAACCAAGTAGATAAAACAGGATATGCAAATTTGGCCAATGCATAGAAGTAGAATCCTGACAAAGTTACTTGAGCAGCCGGAAATGATCCATCTGACTTGACAGCTGATGAAATGCAATAAATATAACCCAAAATACCTTCTCGATCTTCCCTAAAGTGTTTCCTCGAGGTTATCAGTCAAAGTAAATTGATGAGTTAAAATAAGTACCTCGTTGGAACAAAGCTCCTTAAAAAATTGAGCATTTCTTTTCAAAATTCTATGTTTCATTAAATAAAAGTAGTAACACTTTCCCATGGAGCTACAAATAAGTATAAATTGTAATATTGTCATTTAAATGTCTTCGTTAGACCTTTCTCTCATTTATGGTTCAAAACATGCAAAATATAGATGTCGTGCACATGAAATGCTAACCAAAACACAATCAATCCATTCTCAATTCAATCAAATTGCACAAGAAATATGGTAGACACCAGTCACAATATAGTCGTACTTACATAGAACTCCATCCAGTTTAAGTCCAAGGCCTCATGCCCACGAATCAATAATAATGAAGTAAAAGCTTGAAAATAACATAGAAAGGCACACAATCATAAAAACACTATTCAACACATAAAAACCTAAGTTTCAATCCACCTAGAATCATTGTAAGGATCCTATAACGTCAACCAAGACTAAGGCTAATCCTAATTTATGATTTCACAGCTAAAACACTAAGATAATAACCTCAAATTTTCATAAAATACAATTAAGGATCATACAAATATACAGTCTTTTTCTAAAACCATTCTATCGATCAATGATACTCAATTTATATTGAATATAACTAAGACAAGTCTAAAGAATAGAAAATTATAACCTACCTCTAGGCCGAAAATCCATTTGGACCACTATTTGGGAGCTTTTCCCTTTCGAGCATCCTTGAATGATACCACACTATCAAATTAGTGATGAGTATGTCAATACAGGCAAAATGATAGCCAATTTTCTATAACAAGTGTTTGACCCAAAAATTGGGTAAAAAAGGACCGTAGTACCCACGCATGGATTGACTCAATCCCAAGTTCCCAGCTAGATGAAGGAACTTGTGCCGTGAAAATGAGAACAGTCCGAATATCAATCGAGCCCAAAATAGTCCCACCACAAGTGAGATAAAAAATGATAAACATGGAGATTTAAGAGATAGAATCAGTGGAAACTTATAAGATAAACATGTGACTTAAGATCATTCTAATGTCCCTAGCTCACCACAAATAATTCCCACCATTCTCCACTGATTCGCACTTTAATTAAATCACCAAATTCCCACAAAGGGTGTTCACTTCTAAGAAATGCATGCTGAATTTGTGAGGAACTGATTTAAATGATACTTAGTTACTCATCATGATTATGATTCATAAACATTATCTGGACCAACATACACTTAATCACGATTGTCATGGTCAATGCTCATTGTGACTGTGTTGACCAACAGAGTTTGTCTTCGTGATCGTAGTGTCAAGCTCATGATCATGAAGACCATTTTAAGTGGTCTTCATGAACATGGCTCCAAGCACCCAAATGTGCTAAACAATGCTTGTGGCATGAGAAGTCAGCTGCATCAGCTCAACTTGAAGTTTAAAAGTGCCCTGATGGGAGCTCGAGATTCATTCGAAAACCTGTGCACACACAAACAAACTATGCGATCCATCCAGAAAGGATTTTCCAAACTCAATAAAATCAATAGATCAACCAAGGAGGATTGTCTCAATAAAATGTTTACCTATGTCAACAATTACACAAGCATCTAAAACAACAAAACACAAAATGCCACAAAATATACTCGATCACTTTGTGATCCAAACAAAAGGTCATTTTATACCAAACTCAATATTATGGAGCTAACCGTGCTAGTCAAATTCACATCCGATCATGTTTATCATTAATGTTGACCAAAGTGAATCAACCATACTACTAACCTAAAATGGACCTTTTTGAGTAATGGAACTAATGATAAACTCATCGAACATCAGATTCCCTAAATGTTGACTAAGGCCTACTCTTTCAATATAAAAGCCCCAAAAGTAAGGAAACTCACCAAAAAATCACCCGACAACCTCGAGAGGTATGCCTCTCATCCTAACACATTGCAAATACAACAGAAAAGAAAGAAACTGACTACGAGGGTCATTACAACATCCACTACTAAAAGGAATTTCATCTTTGAATGTTAAAGAAGAGGAAGTACCTGAATGCTCAAAAAAGTGAGGATATCTTGTCTGCACGGTCTACATACCGTAGAATGGTCGACGACTCGTAGAAGTAAATCATGGAAGCTAGGCAAGATGGTGAGTCCCAGTACTTTAATCTATGGTAGTACATGAAGGTTTCTAGAAAGTCTTATGAATCGTAGGTTGGAACCGTAGGAGTTATCCAGATGTTTTAATGAATGGTGTTCTGGTCATTTCCTACCTATATATCCCTTATACTATGTTGTTTTTACCATATATCTATCCCTATAACTGAATTTACACTTCAAATATAGCATATTAGCTCTCATTTACTCAAAAACAACAAATCCCCCAAGTCTTCTTTCCTAATTTTCTCTCAAGAGCTCTCAAGGCAACGTTAAGGTTTCAGGATTCGAGGTCTCTTCCTTTATTGCTAAGGCTTTGATTACCTAGGGTATGTGGGAATTCGCCAATTGATCTATTTCATACATTGGGTTCCAAAAGAAACTCAATATCTAATTGAATTTCAACAAAATTATCAAGGTTTTATTGTTATTCTTCATTGGTCCAATTTATTTTGATACAATTCTTATTATTTGATTTTATTATGCATGATTTGATTCAATTTTATATTTTCAAATTGATTTCATATGGACCCATGATATATACTTAATTATTGCTATGAACTTCAAATTATGAATCTATGCATATTTTATGAAAGCAATAATTTATGACTAAAGGATGCTTTTGAGATAAAGTGTCAATAATTTGTAAAAGCTTTTTTCATATTTGAATGGAATCATGATTTGTATGCTTAGGAAGGTAAATGAGCTAATATGAATTAATGGTTTGAAAGGAACTATTCAAAAGTAAACTTATGATTGGATTGGTAGTCTTTGATTGTTTCCTTTCTATGTATTTTGATATATTTATAATTATGCCTTTTCTATTCGGATTTAGTTAGCACCAAGAAGATTTTGGAATGGAAGCGCTCATGATATATGAGGTTTGGTCTTTGGTAGTAATTCTCTTGTCCCAAACTATGTACCCCCATATGATTGTCTTAAATGAACTAAGCTAGTGGATCCACTTTAGCATAAAAAATGATATGGAGTTCCACCTTTGCAAGTAGATTCTCTCATTAAGGTGTGAGGGTTACACCGGATTCCATATTATTGCTCACATGGTCTAATTGTCGGTGATGATAAATATCCCACAAATGAATTATGTTTTCTTCAAAAGTTTTTTCAAATCTTTTACCATGGTTTTCACTTTGCGTTGACCTTGTTCATGATTTACAATGTCTCTTTAAAGGATTTTACTATGTTCACTTGGTCATGCATATCATGTTTAAGTCTATTATATTGTCAATCTTATGCTTTTATGTACTTCCCCATACTTAGTACATTTATTGTACTAATGCATATTTGTGCTTATATTATCTCATAATATAGGATCCAATGTTCATCCACATGCACATGGCTAGTGGGTTGATTCTACATTGACAATTGGTGAGTCCTCCTATTTCGAGGGCCATACCACTTATGTTAGTTTATTTTCAATTTCAGACTTGCTTCATGAGCTAGGGGTTTGTCCTAGTCACGTAATATGATAGTAAAGGCTTATGTGAGACATATATATTTCCGCTTATGAGTTGTACTTTGTTTCTTTGCTAACAATGATGTTGATCGAGACTATTATCTTGTTGCTCTGAATTCCTAGTATTGCTTATGTCAAGTGTCTTGTTTAGAGCCTCTCAGGGTCCTATTTTCCATGTCACATCTAGGGTATTTTAGGTGGTTACAATATTGATATTTAGAACATTAGGTTTTAGAAAGGTCCTAGGATGTCTTATAGGCTCCGTCGAGTAAAGTCTAATTCATGAGAGTGAAGCGTGCCATTATTATGAATAGAAGGCTACATGAGTGTGAAGAGATTCATAAGATCATGGAGATTATGGGAGTTACACAAGTGGAAAAGACAAACTTGGCCTCTTATGAGCTTAAGGGTGTTGCTTATGTGTGGTTCAATCAATGGAGATATGAGAGAGCAATTGATGCGAGTCCTCTTGATTGCGAGAAATTCAAAGGGGATTTTCTTAATCGTTTCTTTCTTCTTGAGATGAGTGAAACGAAAGTGCTTGAGTTCATCAATCTTCGACAAGAGAACATTAGTGTGAAGGAGTATGCATTAAAGTTCACTCAATTATCAATGTATGCTCCTATTTTGGTTGCTGACTCTAGGGCAAGAATGAGTAAGTACGTATTAGGTGTGTCCAAGACGGTGGTCAAATAATATCATACCTCCATGTTGATAAAGGAGATTGACATCTCTCCCTTGAATACATTCCCAACAAATCAAAGAGGAAAAACTAAAGGAGAAGTGAAGGGAGTCAAAGAGGGAAAGGATTGGTGATGGTGAATTTTCTCATTCTAGGAACTGTGGGCAGGGTCATCTGCAATTCCGATAAAAGTTCTCCATTCAAGGTTCTTCAAACATTCCGCTCAAAATTTTAACAAAGATAGGGTGACTAACTGTCACAACCCAAAAATTGACATGATGGAACTTGTCTATTCCCACCTAGACAAGTCAGCCTCAACCCAAAAAAATGAATGAAAAGCGGAAAACAAATAAAGCGAGAATAACACAAAGGCGGAAAACTTATTCATTCTAAACAATACTCAAGACATGGTTTTCACGTGCACAAGCCATTAAAGTAAATACATAATTTAAAGATAAATACAAATTTCAAATTTCTTTTCTTCTCAAATAGAACAAAGCATAATAAAAGGAAAAAGAGGGCCCGCCGAAGCGACAAGCAACTAGCTCTTCAAGTTCTTGACTAGCCTCAAAATCAGAAGAAGGAGAGAGATCACACAGGTCCGGGCTCGAAACCTACACAACTGTAGAAGCAAGGAGTAAGTACCACCAACATAGTACCCAGCAAGCAACCTAATAAACTAGGCAACCTAGCTAAATCAAATACTACTTTCCATCCCAAGAACCTCCACAAACTACAACCTACACAGAAATCAGCCCAACCGAACAGTTCTAGAAAATAAAGAAGTCTCAAGGTTCAAGATCATAGGTCAAAAGTCACATTTCAACAATCAAAGGCGTCAAATCATTTACTCCCATGTTCTAGGCATTTCAAGCCCAAATAGCAACACGTTCAACTCACTTATCAAAAAAACAAATACAAAATGCATTAAATAGCTCAATCATATGCCTCAAATAAGTCAAATGTATGCATCAAGTAGATTGATCACAAAGTCAACATTGGCCGGAACCATTTTTCTTCAGCTTTCACATTAATTCACTTGCCGAAACCTTTTTCCTTTGGCATTTATATTACTAGCCGAAACCATTTCTCTTCGACTTTTATCACAACATATCACTTGCTGGAACCATTTCTTTTCGGCATTTGCATAACTAGCCGGAACCATTTCCCTTTGGCTTTTATCACAAAATAGCACTTGTTGAAACCATTTCCCTTCTACATTTATATCACTAGCCAGAACCATTTACCTTTGGCCTTTATCACAAAATGGCACTTACTAGACCATTTCCCTTCGAAATTTATATCACTAGCCGGAACCATTTCCCATTGGCTTTTATCAAGTGTCTTGTCACAGTGTTCAACAATCAATGCACACAAGCAATATAACACCATACGGAGAGACAACAATGCATATCACACAAGTCCACTTTCATGCATTCAAGCTATTCACAAATCAAGCATATAGGGGTCACAACAAGGCCATTCACAATTTATCTTCATCATCAAGAAGCGTTTTCATTTTTCCCCTTTTTTGTCGGTTTCCATTAATCAGAACAAATAACCCTTCACCTTATTCCCGATTAATCCCCACACATAGGCAATGAAGAGAAGTAAACAATTCAATAAAATTACAAAGTTTAAGAGATCATTTGCCTCAAATCAATCAATTAATCACTCCAAGAGTTGGGTTTTCCCATTTCGAATCACTTCCAAAGTCACACAATCTATAATAATCAAGTATTCACAATCATCTTCCGAATATCACAATACCCACATTAATTCCCTTGAAAAGTGGGCTAATAGACACAAAACCCAATTTCAAAAATAAGGTTTGAATCCAAAAATTAACACTTGAAAACATTACTCAATGCTTTAGGAACTCATTAGAGAAAATAATTTCAAAAAAGGGATTAAAACCACTTCAAAATCGCTATTTTAGTTAAGAACTTGAGTTCTTTAAAAACCTCATCATTAACCAATCAAAATCTCATATTTTTATATTAAACTCATAATTAATCGATGGAAAAAGAAGGTTTAGGATCAAGAAGGCTTACCCAAATGATCTAGCAAAGAAAGTCCTTTCAAAATTCGACACCAAGGGTCCCCGAAGGTCAAAAATAGTGAAATGAGGCTTAAACCCCAAAATTGCAGGTCAAAACCCTCTCTGATGTCACAAAAGCAACCAGGAGTTCACTTAAGCGAACATCGCTAAAAACGTAGTTCTCACTTTTGCGAATCAGGCTTCGCTTAAACGACCATCGTTAAAGCGAGCCCTGGTTCGCTTAAGTGAACTTTTCACAAAGCCCAGACTTCGCTTAAGCGATCACACCTTCGCTTAAGCAAAGCTTGCTTAATCCAAAGGCCTATCGCACAAGTGAAGGTCACAAGACTCAGGCACCAGAAAAATCAGCCAATCTCAAAATATCAAGTTGATCCTTGGGATTCCTTTGAAATTCCATAAAAACAAACCACAAATGCAAATGAATTATACTCGATGTTCCAAACTCAATGGAACCATCAAATCACAAACCAGCGTCTAAAAGGGATAAAACAAGCTCGGGAGCTCTCAAAAATCAACCAAGACCTCACTTAGGCCTAAAATGATCTTCGAATCCAATGTAACTCTCAGAATTCCAATCCGAGCATCTGAACTTTGAATGTTGACCAAAGTCAACCCAAAGATTAAATTCCCTAATTTCACAACTTAGGACTTGAAATCCTCCAAAAAACTTTGAATTAGAAAATGACAACTCTCACAGATCAGATTCCACATTGCGGAACTAATGGAATTGACGGAATTCCAATCCGACACTTGAAACTCCAAAAGACTCTGGAAACAATTTTTAAGCAACTTAAGCCTTTCAAACATAAAATTTACCATCCTTCTCAACTTTTACTAAAAGTCTAAAACAAACTTTAAAAACTCAATTAAGAACAATTCGAGCTCAATATCAAGAGGGAAAAATGATAAATTTCACAGAATACAAAAAATGACCAACCGGGTCATTACATTATCCACCACTAAAAACCATGTTCGTCCTAAAACATAACCAAAAAAATGTACATGGAGCCTCGAAGAGAAGAGGATATCTAGCGTGTATATGCGACTCTGTCTCCCAAGTCACCTCACTAACTGAATGGTGCTTCCACTGCACCTTCACTGAAGCGAACTCCTTAGACCTAAGCTTCTGAACGTGCCTATCCAAAATTGCTATAGGCTCCTTCTCAAAGGACAAGTCTGGACCTAACTCAACAGAATCAAGGGAAAGTACATGGGACTCATCCGACACGCACTTTCAAAGCATGAAGACATGAAACACTGGATGAACAGCTTACAACCTAGGTGGGCAAGGCCAACTTATTGGCCACCTCTCCCACTCGGCTCAAAATGTCAAAAGGTCCAATGAATCTACGGCTAAGCTTGCCCTTCTTTTCGAACCACATCACACCTTTCATGGGTGACACTCTAGGCTAAAAATGATCACCCTCCATGAACATGAGGGCTCAAACTCTTCAATCTTCATATCTCTTATGTCGGCTCTGGCTGTCAACAGTTTATCCTGAATCATATGAACCTGCTCCATAGAATCTCTAAGCAAGTCAGAATTTAATGAATTCATCTTAGTTGAATCAAACCAACCAATCGGAGATCTACACCGTCTGCCATACAATGCATCAAATGGGGCCATCAGGATATTGGAATGATAATATTTGTTGTAGGCAAACTCTGCTAAGGGGAAATGTCGATCCCATCTAGCACCAAAATCGATCACACAAGCACAAAGCATATCCTCGAATATGTTAATCGTTCGCTTAGACTGACCATCATTGTGAGGGTGAAGGGCTGTACTTATATCTAATTGAGTACCCAAACCATGCTGCAACGCCTTATAGAAATGGGAGGTGAAAAAGGATCATTGATAAGAAACAATAATAATCGGGAATCCATGCAGCCATACAATCTAACCGATGTAAAGCTCGGCTAACTTCTCCGCTGTTTACTTCACTTGAACTGGAATGAAGTGGGAAGACTTGGTCAACCTATCAATAACCAGCCAAATTGAATTATAACCACCAATGGTGGTAGGCAAACCCACAACAAAGTCCATAGTGATCCGCTCCCACTTTCAAGTACGAATAAGTGTCTTCTGAGATAAACCTCTGGGCCGCTAGTTCTCACATTTGTCCTGTTGGTTAGTCAAACATCTAGAAATAAAGTCTGCAATATCCCTCTTCATGTCACACCACCAATAATGCTGGCTCAGGTCTGATGCATCTTCGCTACTACCGGATTAATAGAATATTGAGAACAATAAGCCTCCTCAAGAATTAATTTAGTCAACTCACCCATCTTGGGCACACAAATCTGGCCTCTAATCCTTAAGATGCCATCAGAGTCAAGGATAGCCTCTTTAGCTTCCCCTCTAATCACCTTATTTCGGATGAGACACAATTTCTCATCATCAAACTGATGATCATGGGTTTGCTTCACTAAAGATGAAAGAGCCTCGATGAGAGCAATCAAACTACCCGTCTCCATTGGATTCTGATATAGGACAAGACAATTGGCTAGCCTGTGAACATGTCTAGCCAATGGTCTCTCGTCGACGCTAATAGATGCAAGACTTCCCATACTCGAAGTATTCCTACTGAAAGCGTCGGCCACCACATTGGCCTTCCTTGGAAGATACAAAATAGTGATGTCAGAGTCCTTCAGGAGCTCAAGCTCTCTATGCTTCCTTAAGTTTAGATCTCTCTGACAAAAGATGAACTGAAGACTCCGATGGTTGGTGAAGACCTCACAATGCACCCCATAAAGATAATGTTGCCATAGCTTAAAAACAAACAATACAGCTGCCCACTCTAAATCATGGGTAGGGTAGTTCTTCTCATGGGTCTTCAACTGTCTAGAAGCATAAGCAATCAATTTACCTTTTTGCATCAGAACACCCCCTTACCTAACTCTGGAAGCATCACAGTAAACAGTGAAGTCTACATCTTCCTCGGGTAAATCCAAAATAGGAGTTGAAGTCATCAAGGTCTTTTGGAAGCTCTCCTCAAACTCATCAAACTACTAAAAGCTCACACTCTATCGAGTCAATATGGTCAAGGAGATGCAATAGTGGAGAAGCTCTGAAAAAATCATTTGTAGTAGCTTGCAAGTCCCATAAAACACTAAATCTCAGTGACTAAAGTGGGCCTGGTTCAACCTCTAACTCCCTCAATCTAAGCTGGAGCAACCCTAATACCCTCCTCAGACACCACGTGACCTAGAAATGTAACTGAATCAAGCAAAAACTCACACTTCGTGAACTTGGCATAAATTTTCTCTTCCCTCAATCTCCGTAGCACAATCCTCAAATACCGATCATGATCCTCCTCATTCTTGTAGTACACCAAGATTTCACCAATGAATACTATAATAAAAGAGTCTAATTAAGGTTGGAACACCCTGTTCATCAACTCCATGAACGCTGCAGGGGCGTTAGTCAAACTAGAAGACATCACAAGAAACTCATAGTGGCCATAACGAGTCCTGAAAGATGTCTTACGAATATCTGAAGCCCTAAATTTTAGCTGATGATACCCATACCTCAAGTCAATCTTAGAAAATAGAGATGCACCCTGAAGCTGATAAAACAACTCATCAATACAAAGAAGAGGGTACTTGTTTTTTACGGTAGATTTGTTTAGCTGCCAATAATCTATTCACATCCTCATGGATCCATCCTTCTTCCTCACAAACAAAACACAAGCACCCCATGGAGAAAAACTAGTGTGAATGAATCCCTTACTCAATCGGTCCTGTAACTAATCCTTCAATTCCTTGAATTCAGCTAGAGCCATATAATAAGGGGAAATAGAGATGGGCTTGGTGCCCATCTCCAAGTCAATGGAAAAATTCATATCCCTATACAGAGGAACACCTGGAATATCAGAAGAAAACACATCTGAAAACTCTCTAACCATGGGCACGGAATCCATGGGAGGTGGCTCAACACTAGTATCCTGAATGAAAGCCAAATGGGACAAACACCCTCTATCAACAAATTTCTGAGCTTAAATGAAGGAAATAACTTTGCTAGGATAAGAACCACTAGCACCACTCCACTCAACTCTCGGGACACCTAGCATCGCTAAGTTCACAGTCTTAGCATTACAATCAAGAATAACATGATGAGGGGAGAGGCAATCCATACCCAAAATAATATCAAAGTCTACCATCCACAAAATGATCAAGTCTACCAAGGTATCACACCCAGCCAAAGAAACAAGACAGGATCGATACATTCGATCCACCACCAAGGATTCACCCATTGTCTAGAAACATGAATAGGCACAGGCATGCAATAAGACATCATATCAAAACTAGAAGCAAAATAGGTAGACATATATGAGAAACTATCCCCGAGATCGAACAATATAGACGCAGGTCAATGGTAAACTAGGAAAATACCTGTGATCGAAGCATTTGAAGTCTCATCCTCAGATCTCCCTGAAAAAGCATAACACTAGCCATCTCAGCCACCTATATCCTGTGGAGCCGTAGCACCACTACCAGAAGTCATGCCATCTCTGCCGGACTGACCTCTACCTCGACCCCTGGTCGGAGGAACTGAATCTCTAGCCAAAGCAGTTGAATAAGTACGTTGGGGTCCTAAGTGCGTCTCTAGTGGACATTGCCAAATCATATGACCTGGATCCCCACAACCAAAGCAAGACCTCAACACGGGTAACCATTGTCAGGAACCAAATGAGCTACCATGGCCACCACGGCCAGAACCATAAGATCCTCGGGCTGACTGCTCACTATCAGTTGCTGGAATAGATCCATTAATTGGTTAACAACACTAAAAGGAATCAGTGCCTCTATATGAACCGTTGCCTACAAATGAGACACCAAAAAACTGACTAGATGAACGGGCCCTCTAAGGCTCTCCAAACTCCTCTACAAGCATCGACTATGCCCCCTTGGATTTGCTCACAATAGACAAGAAGGAAGCCCCCTCTATGGCTGCTAGGAACACATATGACATGGCAAAGAAAGACAACCCTCTCGCAAACCTGCAAACTCTTTTTGCCTCATCAGGAATAATAGTCATAGCATGCCTAGAAAGCCCACAAAAAATGGGCCTCATACTCAATCAAACTGCCCTGTCTCAAACCCTCAAATCTTAGTCTACACTCCTCCCTCACGCTCCAAGGAATCAAGTGGTCCTTGAAAGCACTAGAGAACACATCCCACTCTATTGGAAGAGATCCAACTTGCCTAAACCTCCCAAAAGTCCTCCACCACTCTTTGGCGTGTCCACACAGTTGAAGAGCACTAAAATGAACACCTCGAGCATTCATCATACCCACTGCCTCAATAATCTCATGCCACAAAGTCAAGAACTCATGAGCATCCTCGCTCTTACTACCCTAAAATTGGTGTGGTTTCAATTTCTAAAACCTCTCATAGCACTACTACTCAGCTATCATCAAAATAACATCAGGAGCAATCTGAACACCCACAATTGGTGCCGTAACCATTCGTGGCCGACCCACCTATTCCTAAATACCCGGAGTCTACTACTGACCTAGAGTCTATGCTCCTAATCCCATCTGAGAACCATGTTGTGTACCGGTGGTAATACCTTGAGAGAAGGTCCCCATTACACCAAGCATCGTCAAACAAAGTTTCCTGAAATAAGGATGCTTCAAATATTGAAGGAACCTGGTCCTTAGAAACCTCAACCCATAGCTCAGGAAAAGCCTCTCTACCTCTTCCTCTGGCTGGTGCCGCACAATGGGCATGACCTCTAGCCGGTTCTACTCCACGACAACGGCCTCAAGCTCGCACCCTACCTCTACCCCTAGCTGGGGTCTCAATAATGCTTCGGGTACTGCCTCCCCTCTACCACTGCAAACAGAAGCTCTAGTCCTTGGCATCTATAAAAACAACATGTGACAACTCAGCACTAGCAAAAGCAATCACACACAATAGGAAAAGAATGAATAAAAAGAAGTTTCTTAACAGTCTTCTTAGCCTCTCAAAGATAAGTATAGACGTTTTCGTACCGAACCTCAAGACTCTACTTAGACTTGACTTCCACACAAATAGGACCTATGAACTTGGGGCTCTAATACCATTTGTCACGACCAATAATTGACATGATGACGTTTTTCTATTCCCACCGAGATAAGTCAGCCTCAACCCAATAAAAATTAAAGAAAAGCGGAAATAAATAAAGTTAGAAAAAGACAAAGACAGAAAACTTTTTCATTCTAAATACCATCCCAAAAGCTAGATGTCACGTGCATAAGCTATTAAAGTACATACATGATTTGAAAGATAAATATAAGTCTCAAATGTCTTTGCTTCTCAAATTGAACAAAGCATAATAAAAGGAAAAAGAGGGTCCGTCGAAGTTACAACTAGATACCTCTTCAAGTCTTTGACAAGGCTCAAAATCAAAAGAAGGAGAAAGAGATTGCACAAGGCTGGGCTTGGAACCTGCACAAGTGTAGAAGTGATGAGTAAGTACCACCAACACGTTACCCAGCAATCAACCCAATAAACAAGGCAACCTAGCGAAATCTAATACTTCTTTTCATCCCAACCGAACCTCCACAAACTACAACCTGCACAAAAATTAGTCAACCCTAAAAGCTCTACAATAAACAAGTCTTAAGGCTCAAGATCATAGGCCAAAAGTCACATTTCAACAATTGATAGGCATCAAATCATTTACTCTCATGTACTGGCATTTCAAGCCCAAATAACAAGTTCAACACACATATCAAACAAACCAATCTAAAACACATCAAATAGCTCAATCAAATGCCTCAAATAAGTCAAATGTATGCATCATGTAGATTGATTACGAAGTCAAAATTTGACTGAACCATTTCCCTTCGGCACAATGTCACTAGTCCGAACCATTTCCCTTCGGCTTTCACATTAATTAACTTGCCAGAACCCTTTCCCTTCAGAATTTATATCACTAGCCAAAACCAGTTCCCTTTGGCTTTTATCACAACATATCTCTTGTGAGAACCATTTTCCTTCGGCATTTTTATCACTAGCCAGAACCATTTTCCTTCAGCTTTTATCACAAAATAGCACTTCTTGAAACCATTTCCCTTAAGCTTTTATCACAAATTAGCACTTGCTGGAACCATTTTCCTTCGGCATGTATATCACTAGCCGAAACCATTTCTCTTAAGTTGTTATCAAGTGTCTCATCACATTTTTCAACAATTAATGCACACAAAAAATATAACACCACATGGAGAAACAACAATTTATATCACACAAGTCCACTTTCATGCATTCAAGCCATTCACCAATCAATCAAATAGGGATCACAACAAGGGAATTCACAATTTATCTTCATCATCAAGAAGCTTTTTTCATTTTACCCTCTTTTTGTTGGTTTACATTAATCAAGTGGAACAAATAATACGTCACCTGATTCCCGATTACTCCCCACACAAAGGCAATGAAGAGAAGTAAATAATTCAACCAAATTACAAAGTTTAAGAGATCACTTGCGTCAAATCAATTGAATAATCACTCCAAGAGTTGAATTTTCCTCTTCTAAATCACTTTCAAAGCCACACAATCTATAAACACCAAGTATTCACAATCATCTTCTGAATATCACAATACACACATCAACTCCCTTGAAAAGTTGGCTAATCAACACAAAAATCAATTTTAAAAAGAAGATTTGAATCAAAAATTTAATACTTGAAAATATTACTTGAGGCTTGAGGAACTCATTAGAGAAAACCGTTGCGAAAAAGGGATTAAAACCATTTCAAAATCACCATTTTAATTAAGAACTCGAGTTCTTAAAAAAGCTCATCATTCACCAATGAAAATCTCATATTTTGATGTTAAAACTCATAATTAATCAATGGAAAAATAAGGTTTAGGATAAAGAAGGCTTACCCAAATGATCTAGCACAGAAAATCATTTGAAAATTCGCCACCAAGGATTCTCCAAGCTAAAAAAATAGTGAAATGAGGCTTAAACCCCAAAATTGCAACTCACAACTCTCTCTGATGTCGCAAAAGCAACCAGGGGTTCTCATAGGCGAACCCTACTAAAAAGTGAGTCTCACTTTTGTGTACCAAACTTTGCTTAAGCAACCATCACTAAATGGCAGTTGTAAAGAAGTACCCTACCCATGTTTTTGAGTATGTGGCAGTTGTTTATGCCTTAATGATTTAAACACATTACTTTTATTGTGTTCGTGTGGACGTGTTTACTGTCAGCAAGAGTTTGCAATACATGTTGAAGCAAAAGGATCTAAATCTCCACCAACAAAGATGGCTTGAACTCTTAATGGACTACAACATGGGCGTCCTCTATCACCTGAGCATGAACAATGTGGTGGCCGATGACCTTAGTTAGTTGTTCATGAGTAGTATGGCCCATATTGAGGATTGTCAGAAAGAGTTAATTCACGACATTCATAGACTTTCTCAGCTAGGTTTTCACTTGGTTTATTCCAATGAAGGCGGGATCAATGCTTAGAATTGTTTAGAATCATCTTCTCTATCAGATGTTAAACTTATGCAAGATCTTGATCCAGTTTTGGTTGATTTGAAGAAGTCAGTTTCGAAAATTACCATTGAGGCTTTCTCCCAAAGTGGATATGGTGTTCTTGGTTGCCAAGGTCGATTACGTGTTCTGAATGTTGACGAGTTGAGGAAACATAGTTTATCAAAAGATTATAGTTCTCAGTATTCTATTCAGTCGGGAACAACCATGACATACCATTATTTGTGGGAAGTCTATTGGTGGAATGTCATGAAGAAGAATATTGTGAAATTTGTGGCAAGTGTCCAAATTGCAAACAAGTGAAAGTTGAACATAAGAAATTTGGAGTTTTTTCTCAAGACATTAGAATCATCACTTGGAAGTGGGAAGACATCAATAAGGATTTCATTACAAGTTTAACCCGTACTCGGTTGCAACATGATTCTATTCGGGTCATTATTGATTGTATGATGAAGTCAGCTCATTTCATTATGTAATGACATCTTACTTATTGGAAGATTATGCTATGGTGTATATCCGAGAAATGGTAAGGTTGCGCATAGTGTCCCTATCCATTATATCTGACTGAGGTAACCATTTTACTTCCATGTTTTATAGGTCTTTCCTAAAAGGCCTTTGTACACGAGTCAAGCTTAGTACGACCTTTCATCCTCAAACTGATGGGTAAGCCGAGCGTACTATTAAGATATTGGAAGATATGTTGAGAGCTTGTGTGATTGACTATAAAGGTAATTGGGATGATCATTTTCCTTAGATTGAGTTTTCCTATAATAATAGTTATCATTCGAGTATCGGTATGGCTCCATTTAAGGCTCTATTTGGTAGGAGGTATAGGTCTCCTATTGGTTGATTTGAAGTTGGTCAGGTTTCTTTTATAGGGCCCGAGTTGATGCATGAGGCTATGGAGAAGGTTCGACTTATTAGAGAAAGGTTGAAAATATCTCAAAGTTGATAAAAATCTTATGCCGTTATTAGAATATTGTAACACCTCGGATTCGAAAAGGAAAGAATTTCACGTTTTCTAGAATTTCTGGTGCCAATACCAACAGAGCCATCTACGACCCGTGTACTGACCTACGATCCATAGATCAGGCCCATGGTTGTTAAGTCCAAATTCCCTAAAAAGTTAAGCTTCAGTACTTTTTATATGGTTTGCCAGGACGGCCCATCACTCCATGTACGGACCGTAGATGTGTCTCGTAGAGGAGCCCCGGACTTAGAGAAATTTTAGGGTTAAATGTTGGAACCTATGACCATGTTGTATGGTCCGTAGAAGGACCCACGAGCCATAGGTGGGGTCCCGTCATTGTGGGTCTAAAGTCAATGGTCTCTGAACCAAACGACGGTCGACCAGTACGGTCCATGGATGGACCTACAGACCGTAGGTCGGGCCATCGATAAGGGTCCGACAAATTTTTTAAAGGGCTTTTTGGTATTTTCTTTAGGTGATTAATTCCTAATCTAAGTCGGTTTGACCCTTAGCCTAGACCCTATATAAATTTTTTAAGCGTAATTCTACCCATTCCTTATCATTCCCAAAATTCTCCTCTCCCAAATAATTCTCTCTCTAGAAAAGCTTGAAGAAGAAGAAGAAAGAGCTAGGGTTTTCAAGTGAAGTTCCCCAATCCTCTATTGATTTTAAGCTTTTGGCATTGAGGTATGATAGTTCTTCACCTATGGAGCTCTTTCCTCCATAGGGTTCCTAAATCCCTCAATTTTCAAGCTAGAATCCTTCAATTGGAATTAGGGTTTTCTTCTATCTTATGGGTTCTTTCAAATTATGGTCTAATTGATTTAATTACATTTAATTATGCATGAATTGTGTTTAATTGCATGTTTTAAGTTGAATCCCCATGAACCCATATGAATTTCATGATTTCTAGACTATGATCATATTATGAGGTCTTGAACTATGAAAGATGAATTAGGGAAATTGAATGATTTTAAGATGAATTTATGTGAGCCCATTCATGATTGATTTTTTATAAGCTATGATTTTCATGATGAAGTTATGAATGATCAAAAGAAGGTGTTTCAAAGAAGGGACAAGCGGCGATTACCCATGTCTACTAATGATAAGATGAATTATGATTTATGATTAATCCGTGGGAATTATGCTTAGCATCGAGTGGACAAGTGACGATTACCCATGTCCCATTAACTATGTGCCACCATAGGATTAGCTAGTGGATACACTTAAGCTAGAACTTATGGTTCTTACCTTGGCAAGTAAGGACACCACTTTTTGGTGTGGGGAAGACACTGGATTCCATGTTATAGCTCACATGGTCAATGTTGGTTAAGGCTCACTTCCCACAATAACGAACTTAAGTTGCTTATAAAGGTGTTTCAAGGTTTTAAAGATTTTTAGTTTTCATTTACTATGTTTTTATGACTTATGTTTTCTAACTCTTATCTCATGTTTTAGCTTTGTCATTGCATGTAATGAAAATGTCCCCTTTCTAGCATAACTTGACGATTTTGTGCATAGCTATCATACTTGGTACATTCCATGTACTAATGCTTACTTTTTGCCTACATTGCCACATAATGTAGGGCTTGGCGATTCTTCTCATTCCGCTCGTGGCTAGTGAGTACATAGAGACTTGAAGACTTGGTGAGTCCTCATATGCTCGAGGACATTGCCTTGCTATTCTTTTATGTTTCTTTACGTTTGGACTTGTATTGGGTTACGTCCCAACGTTCTTTCTATTCTTTTTATAGATGACTTTGAGACTATGTTTAGACTTTCGCTATGTTTTGTAAACTCTTTGGATATAAAAATTTGCCTTTTGAACCCTTATCTATTATTATCTTGTATGATGTATGTTAAGTGGCTTGTATGGAGCCTTTCTAGGTCTTTTACGCCATGTCACATCTAGCGGGTACTTTAGGTCGTGACTGTCATGACCTAGGGTAGCCCCTAGATGTAACACGGTGTACAAGACTCCGAGAGGCCTCATACAAGCCCTTAGCATACATAACACACAAGATAATAGAGAAATAAGAGTTCAAAAGAGCATTTTATATCAAAGTTTTCCTCAAAACAGCGGAAGTCTACAACTCATGTCTCAAAGCCTTCTAATATCATAGAATACAAATAAAAGTGGTAGGGACACACCCCAATACAATATCAAACATAAGGAAAGACATAAAATGTAAAAGCCAACTAGGCTATGTCCTCGGATGGATGAGGACTCACCAAGTCTTCTTCTCAACTCTAAGTAAATGCTCTAGCCACGAGTGGAAGGTGAATCGCCACGTCATACACCAAAGAAGTTAATGTAGGCAAGAGTATGCGTTAGCATAATTAAGTACTAAGTATGATAGCAATGCACATAAACACATAAATCATGCTAGAGAGAGACATAATCATGACATGCAATGGACAAGCTAAAAATATGATAAACATGATAAACATGAAACATAAAGCATATATCAAGGCCAAAGAAGGCTAAATCATCTTTCCTTCATCATGAGAACACTTGGTCATTAACTTGTGGGGAAAAGCCTTAACCGACATGTAAGACCGTGTGAGCTATCAACACGGAATCCGATGTCTACCCCACACCGAAAAGAGGTGTCCTACTTGCCAAGGTAAGACCATGAACTTCTTAGCATATGTGGATCCACTAGCTAATGTCTACTTAAAGACAACATCCTATGGTGGCAACATAGTTTATGGGATAGAGATTACTTTAGGAGACTCGACCTCAACTAACGGGAGAGCTCCATCTAGAAAACCCGGCCTCTACTAACAGGAGAGCTTTCACTAGAAGACCTGGCCTCTACTAACGGGAGGGCTTCCTTCTCAATATCCACTCGATGCTAAGCATATTTCCCACGGATTAGTCATTAACTTATTTATAACATTAAACATGAAAAGGTTCAACTAGGGTTACCAATTCAAGCTAAAATCATGCTTATAGCTATTTCATCTTCCATGGACTTTGTCCAAGCTTACGTCATTAGAATAGCTCCTTAAGAACAAGGGTAATCCCCTCTTTGTTCTTCTTTTATCATATTGGGAGAATTACGTGAGAAAACCTTTCACTACTCAACCATAGCATCATCATATCATAACTTTGGTACTTTACTCTCAAAGCACCCTTAATTCATCATACTCATATTTCATAGTTCATAGAGTTTATATAGGTTCATGCAGGTTCAACTCATATCATGTAATTCAATGCAAGCTCATGTTTAGAAAGCCATAATTAATACAATTTACCCATACTTGAAGGAACTCACTTAATAGAGGAAAAACATGCTTTTGACTTGATCATGCTAAAGATTATCCTCAATTCATTCATAATTCATGCTTGGTTTCATAGAGAATTCATAAACTTCATCAAATCATAACTCAACCCAACAATCAAAGCATAGATTATCAAATTGGGGAGAATTAGCTTGGGATCATGGGGGTTCATGCAATATTTACGTCAAATCATGTAATTCACGCTAATTCGTGCACTAAGTTACATTATCACGCTAAATCATGCACTAGGAATCATAAAATCAATAATTGGAATCATAATTGAAGAACACACAATGATTGATCAAAACCCTACTTCAATTGGGTTAGAGTAAACCTTTGAAAAACCATGAAGAAGAGAAAGGGTCCATTGGAGGAAACGACTCCTAATGGTGAACACTATCATACCTCAAAGCAGTCCACAAGAAATTGGAGAAGATTGAATGTCATTAATGGAGGATTCAAGCTTCTTCTTCTTCCTTGAGAGTTGAGAGAGTTTCTTTTAAGAGAGAGAAATATTTGAGAGGGGAGAGTTTTGCAATGAATTAGAATGAAAGAAATTTGGCTTAGAAAGTATTTATAGGTCTTAGATTAAGGGCATAACCGACTTAGCTTAATAGGTAAACAATTAGGGAAAAGACAAAAAAGCCCTTAATTAATAACTGTCGGGGCTAATCGACAGACAGGATCTACGGTCCGTACATCAATTAACGGACCGTCCTGATCTTCCGTCAATTGATTCAGAAAGTTCATTTTGGGCTGAAAATTTGGCTAAGTCTGGAAGGCATCTACGGAACCCATCTACAATCCGTCAACTGGACTATGAGCCGTCCTGCTATTCCGTAGGTCAAAGTTCAGAAACTTGGAAATCCTGAAATTTCACAGTGCCATTGACGGTTCCCACCTACGGCCCATCAATCCAACTACGGCCCGTAGGTGGCCTCCGTAGGTCACTGTCTTAAAGTGAGTTCTGCATTTTAAAATCCTTTGGAAGCATGGGGTGTTACAATATTTCCCCCTTGGGAATATTCATCCTCGAATGAGAATCAAGACAGACACGGACTAACAACCCAACCTATCACACAATCACATAAATGCACATATCCAAGGAGGCAACATCAACTCCAAGCTAAAGCATGATCAACCCATCATATCATGAAGACTTTATGCAACTCATACTCAAATGCACATAATCATATAAGACTCTTCATGAACATGCACAATCAAGGAATCATGAAAATCAACTATGACACAAGAGACCAAAAGAATGAACCATGAGGATCAGCATACCTCAAGCTAGAGTAGGATCGGAAGGAAAGAGATGAGGATATCGTGACATCATATCGGCCTCAGCCTCCCAAGTAGCACCCTCAACAAATTGATTCCTCCATAGAATTTTCACGGAAGCAACTTCTTTATTCCTTAACTTCCGGATTTGCTGGTCTAAAATCTCAACCGAAACCTCTTCATAAGAAAGACTATCCTTTATGCCAAGATTCTCTAATGGCACTATAGTGGTCGGATCACCAACACGCTTTTTCAATAATGAGATATGGAAAATCGGATGCACAACGTCCAAATCATTAGGCAAGTCAAGCTCATAAGCAACCTTACCAACACGTCTCAAAATCTGATATGGGCCTACATAACGGAGACTAAGCTTCCCTTTCTTCCCAAATCTCATTACACCCTTCGTGGGTGAGATTTTCAAGTAAACCCTATCATCAACATCGAATTCTAATTCTCTTCTTCTAACATCGGCATAGGACTTTTGTCGACTTTGAGCCCTTTTTAACCTCTCCCTAATAAGTCAAACTTTCTCCATAACATCATGCCCCAACTCCGGGCCAACCAAAGCAACTTCACCAAGTTCAAACCAACCTATAGGAGATCTACACCTCCAACCATAGAGAGCCTCAAATGGAGCCATGCCAATACTAGAATGGTAGCTATTATTATAAGCAAACTAAATCAAAGGCAAGTGATCATCCAAAGTACCCTTGAAATCAATTACACAAGCTCTCAACATATCTTGCAAGATTTGAATAGTATGCTCCTCTTGCCCATCGGCTTGGGGATGAAAGGCCATACTAAGCTTAACACGATTACCCAGACCTTTTTGGAACGACATTTAGAGGCATTTAGAGGAATGAGAAGTCGTAACAAGGTTTACGTAGGTGAACATGCAGAAGGATCATTATCAAAACATAAAAAGTAGAACAGCCCGCGATCAAGTTTGAACACTTGGGGGCGATGCACGGCTAGGGTTGACAGGCCCCCTGCCTGCGAGTCTCCCTCCCGTCCCTGGCGTGCGCGCTCGCGCACCTGTCGGGCGACTAACGAATCCTGGTGCATTAAATGCCAAGGATTGTAAATTGATCGCCTGCCCCTCGCACCCGATCTGTAGAGTTCGCTGGGGTATGTGTATTTCTTTTGAAACACAAATGACTCTCAACAACGAATATCTCGGCTCTTGCATGGATGAAGAACGTAGTGTAATGAGATACTTGTTCTGAATTGCAGAATCAAGTGAACCATTGTGTTTTTGAACGCAAGTTGCGCCCGAAGCCAATAGGCCGAGGGCACTTCTGCCTGGGCTTGAAGCCCGCTGTCTGCTTGCTAGGCTGGAAGTGACGCATGCGCCTGCCGTCTGCATGCCAGCCCGTAGGAAGATGTCAACACACATGCGACGTCAGCGGCGGCTAAGTGTTTAACTATGTTAACCAATAACTTGTCGAATGTGATGCTCACACCCAATACCGATTTAGCAATTAGAGGCTTTACGTGTCGTCAAGTGAATTTCTAATGCCTAATCATATGCCAACATAAAATTTGTGCCAAATATGATGTCATTATTATAGGTTTTATGGGATGTCGAGTGCAATCCTAATGAAAGTGACATGTCGGGAGATGTAGGAATATGTTAATACACATGCAAACTCAGCAGCATCTAGATGACATCGGCAGCCCCTTGCAAGCAACGCTTAAAGTCCACGTGACATCGGCAGGCCGCTGCGCGTCTCGCTTAGGAGAAATCGACAGACCCCTGCGCACATAGACTTGGTGACATTGGTTGAGGCCAGCACACAACGACAAGGCACTACGCATATCTGCCAGGCGATATTGGCTAAAGCCCGCACACAGTGGTATGCCCCTGCACATATTAGTTGATGCCCGCGCACAAGATCAGGCTCTGTGTGCATCATTTAGACGATATCGATAGACCCCTGTGGACGTCGACTAAGCGACATCGGCCGAGGCCCGCGCACAATGGCATGGCCCTGCGCGCATCGCCAGTGCGTCATCGGTAAACCTCTACGCACATCAGCCAGGCAACATCAGGCAAGGCCCTAACACAATGCCAGGCCCCTTTGCACATCAGTTGACTTCCGTACACAATGGCAAGCCCCTGCGCAAACCATCCAAGTGACATCGGTTGATACCTGCGCACAAGATAACGCCCCTACGTGTATCGCTTCGGAGACATCTTCAGACCCTTATGAATGTTGGCCAAGTGACATCGACCAAGGCCCGCGCACAATGCCATGCCCCTGCGTGTATTAAAAGGGCCGCATTAGTAGACCCTTGCACACATCGTCTAGGTGACATTGGTTGTGGCCCGAACACAACGACATGCCCTTCGTACATCGTCTAAGCCATATCACTTAATGCCCACGCACAAGGTCAGGCCCCAATGCAGTGTCCATCACGTAGGTGACATCGACAGACCCCTCCTCACGTCACCCAAATAATACCGTAAAAGCTCAGGCACAATGGCATACCTCTGTGCACTTCGGCCAAGCGACATCAATCGTGGCTCACGCACAACAGAAGAACACTGCATGCATCTCCCAAGAAGCATCGGTGAACCGCTGTGCATATCGATAGAGTGATAATGGATGAAGCCTTTACACAATGGCTGGCCACTACATACATTGATTGATAACCGAGCACTATGTGCATTGTGTAGGTGACATCGGCAGACCCTGCACACGTCGTTCAAGTGATATTGGTTGAGGCCGATGCACAATGGTAAGCCCTTACACGCATCACCTAGGTGGTATCGGCAAACCCCTACCCACATCGGCCAGGAGACATCGATCGAGGCCCGTAGAGAATTGCAGGCCCCTATGCACATCAGTCAAGCATCATCAATCATATCCCGCGCATAATGTCTGGCTCATGCGTGATATTAGTGGACCACTGCACACATCAGTCAAGCGATATCAGTCGATGTTCATTTACAATGGTACGCCCTTGTGTGCATTGCATAAGCAAAAACGACAGGCCCCTACACGCATCACTCAAGCAACATCGGCGGACCCCACCGCACATCGGGTTAGGCCCACAACAGCTCGCCCCTTCATGCATTATCCAAGAAACATCAGCGGACCCCTACGGACATCGACTAAGGCCCGTACACTATAGCAGACCCCTGCACACATCACCAAAGCGACATCGATGGACCCTTTCACACATCGGCCAAGCTACATCGACCGAGGCTTGTATACAAGGGCAAGCCCCTGTGCACATCAGTTAAGAGACATGTGTCGATGCCCGTGCACAAGGCCAAACCTCTGCACGCATTGCTTAGGTGACATCGACAAAGCACTACGCACATCAAAATGCTACATTAGCTTAGGCTCAAGCACAACGGTAGGCCCATGCGCACATCGCCAAGGCTACATCGGCGGTCCCCTACGCACATTGCCCATACGACATCAGCCAAGGTCTGCACAACACGGTAGACCCTTGCGCTCATCAACTAAGTGACATCAACCGATGCCCACGCACAAGCGCAGTCCCATGCCCCCATCGCACAGGCAACATCAGTCGAGGCGATCGCGCCCACTTGACATTAATGGATGTCATCGCTTATTTTTAGAATAAATACGATACAAAAAAACTTGAAAATTTTTATTTTGGTTATGTGAAAGTTATTTTTGCAAGCAGAAGTGTGTTCAGTGGTGTTTTTATATTTTTTTTAAAAAAATTCCTATTTAATTATTTTTTTTTGAAAATTTTGAATATTAAAAATTTTAATTTTATTTTTGAAACCTAATATTTTTTATATTTTGAAGTCATTTGTGCAAGTAAAATTTTTTTATATTTAATTATTTTTTCAGAAAAATTTGACATATAAAAAAATCAGTTTTTTTATTGGAAACTTTTATTTTTGACATTTGAAACTCATTGGTTAAAGCAGAATTGTGTTTGGTGGTTTTCTTATATTTTCTTTTATTTTTCTATTTAATTATTTTTTCAAAAAATTTCGACATATAAGAAAATTAAATTTTTTTATTGGAAACTTTTATTTTTTACATTTGAGGTGAAAGCAGATTTGTGTTTGGTGGTTTTTTTATATTTTATTTTGTTTTTTCTATTATTTATTTATTTCGGAAATCTTCGACATATAAGAAAATCAAAAAAAAAATTTTAACACTATTACTTTTTTACATTTGAAACTCATTTGTGAAAGCGGAATTGTATTTGCCAGTTTTTATATTTTTTTCCTATTGAATTATTTTTTTTAGAAAATTTGGATATGTAAAAAAATTAAATGTTTTTATTGAAAACTATCATATTTTAATATTTGAAACTCATTTGTACAAGCGAAATTGTGTTTAGTGAGTTTTTTTATAGTTTATTTTATTACATTTACTACTTAAATACTTTTTTGGAAAACTTCGACATATAGAAAAATAATTATTTTTTAAAAAGTATTAATTTTTATATTTCGAACTCATTTGTGCAAGCGGAATTGTGTTTGGTGGGTTTTTCATATTTGTTTTTATTTTTTCCTATTTAATTATTTTTAAAAAAATTTCGACACATAAAAAAATCAAGTTTTTATTAAAAGCTATTATTTTAGACGTTTGAAACTCATTTGTGAAAGCGGAATTCTGTTTGGTGGTTTTTTAATTATTTTTTCTATTTCATTTTTTTTTTTTAAATTTCGACATATATTAAAATAACATTTTTTGAAAACTATTATTTTTTATATTTGAAACTCATTTGTGCAAGTGGAATTGTGTTTGACTACGTCCCTGCCCTTTATACACACTGCCTGTTGCAGAACCAATAGAATGATTCGGTAAAATGTTCAAATCACGGTCACATGGTCGATTTGTTGCCCGCGACGTCGCAAGAATTCCATTGAACCTTATCATTTAGAAGAATGAGAAGTCATAACAAGGTTTACATAGGTGAACATGCAGAAGGACCATTATCAAAACCTAAAAAGTAGAACGACCCGCGAACATGTTTGAACACTCGGAGGCAATGCATGGCTAGGGTTCCCAGGCCCCCTGCCTGCGGATCTTCCTCCTGTCCCAGACGTGCGCACTCGCGCACTTGTTGAGCGACTAACGAATCTTGGTGCATAAAAGGCCAAGAATTGTAAATTGATAGCCCGCCCCTCGCACTCGATCTATAGAGTTCATTGGGGGATGTGTACTTCTTTCAAAACACAAACGACTCTCGGCAACGAATATCTCGACTCTTGCATCAATGAAGAACTTAGTGAATTGCGATACAAATTTTGAATTGCAGAATCAAGTGAACCATTGAGTTTTTGAACGCAAGATGCGCCCGAAGCCATTAGGCCGAGGGCACTTCTGCCTAGGCTAGAAGCCCGTCGTCCGCTTGCTGGGCTAGAAGCGATGCACGCCCCCGCTGTCTACATGCTGACCCGTAGGAAGATGTCAACGCACATGCGATGTCGGCGGCGGCTAAGTGTTGAACTGTGTTGACCAATAACTTGTCGAATGCAATGCTCGCACCGAATACGGATTTAGCAATTAGAGGTTTTCCATGTCGTCAAGTGCATTTCTAATGCTTAATCATATGCCAACGGAAAATTTGTGCCAAATAATGATGTCACTATTATATGTTTTTGGGATGTTGAGTGCAATCCTAATGAAAAGTGACATGTCGGGAGGCGTAGGAACATGTCAATGCACATGCGAACTCAGCAACATCTAGGTAACATCGACAGCCCCTTGCAAGCATCGAAAAAAGCAAATATGACATCGGCAGGCCACTGCGCATCTTGCCCAACAGACATCGACAGACCCTGCTCACATAGACTTGGCGACATCGGTTGATGCCCGCACACAACGGCAAGACCTTACGCATATCTTCCGGGCAATATCAGCTAAAGCCCGTACATAATGGCATGCCTCTGCGCACATTAGTTGATGCCCGCGCACAAGATCAGGCTCTGCATGCATCATTTAGGTGACATTGTTAGATCCCTGTAGACGTTGGCTAAGCGACATCGGCCGAGGCCCATGTACAATGGCATGCCCTTGCGTGAATCTTTAGTGCCAATCGGTAGACCCCTACGCATAAGGCCAGGCGACATCGGCCGAGGCTCGTACACAACAGTAGGCCCTAGCGCATATGAGTTAACGCCAACACACAATGGCAGGCCCTAGCGCACATGAGTTAACGCCAACACACAATGGCAGGCCCATGCGCACATAAGCCAAGTGACATCGGCTGATGCCCGCGCACCAGATCACGCCCCTGCGTGCATCGCTTAGGCAACATCTTCAGACCCCTGTGGATGTCAGTCAAGTGACATCGACCAACGCCCGCAAACAATATCATGCCCCTGCGTGCATTACAATGGCGCCATTAGTAGACCTCTTTACACATCGATGAGGCGACATCGGCTGAGGCCCGCACACAACGACAGGCCCTGCATACATCGGCCAAGCCATATCATTCAATGCTCATGCACAAGGTCTGGCCTTCATGCAGTGTCCATAATTTAGGCTACATCGATAGACTCCTGCGCACGTCACCCAAATAATATTGTTAAAGCTCGTGCTCAACGGCAGACCGATGTGAACTTCAGCTTAGCGACATCAATCGAGGCTCGCGCACAATGGCAGACCGCTGCATGCATCTCCCAAGAAGCATTGATGAACCCCTGCGCATATCGATAGAGCGATATCGAATGAGGCCTTTACACAATGGCAGGACCCTGCGCACATTGATTGATAACCGCGCACAAGGCAAGGCCTCTACGCATCGATTAGGTGGCATCGACAGACCCTGTGCATGCCATTCAAGTGACATTGCTTGAGGCCGATGTACAATGGTAAGCCCCTACGCATATCACCTAGGTGGTATCGATGGACCCCTACCCACATCGGCCTGCCGACATTTATCGAGGCCCGCATACAATGATAGGTCCCTACGCATATTAGTCATGCTACATCGGTCATGTCTAGCACATAATGTCTGGTTCGTGCATTATATCAGTGGACCACTGCACACATCAGTCAAGCGATATCGGTTGAGGTTCATGTACAATGGTACGCTCTTGTGCGCATCGCCTAAGCGAAAATGGCAAGCCCCTGCACGCATCTCTCAAGCAACATCGGCGGACCCTATCACACATCGACCTAGGCCCACAACAGTACGTTCCTACACACATCATCCAATCAACATCACCGGACCCCTACGGACTCAATTTGAAATATGCACCTGAAACCATGAAAATTTTAATATTTGTGTATAATATATGCTATATTTTGTACAAAGTATAATCTATAATTCAAAAATGTAGTACCGGGACACTAATGTTGTGGAATTATGTTTGACTACGTCCCTGCCCTTTGTACACATTGCCCGTTGCTCCTACCAATCGAATGATCCGGTGAAATGTTTAGATCGTGGTGAAATACGTAACTCGTTGCCCGCGACGTCGCGAGAATTCCATTGAACCATATCATTTAGAGGAATGAGAAGTCGTAACAAGGTTTACGTAGGTGAACATTCAGAAGGATCATTATCAAAACCTAAAAAGTAGAATGATGACTCGCGAACATGTTTGAACACTCGGGGGCGATGCACGGCTAGGGTTCCCAGGCCCCCTACCTACGGGTCTCCCTCCCTCCCCCACATGCACGCTCACGCACCTGTCGGGCGACTAACGAACCCTAGTGCATAAAATGCCAAGGATTATAGATCTAAAGCTTGCCCCTCTCACCCGATCTGTAGAGTTCATTGGGGGATGTGTACTTCTTTTGAAACACAAATGATTCTCGAGAACAAATATCTCAGCTCTTGCATCGATGAAGAACGTAGTAAATTGCAATACTTGCTGTGAATTGCCGAATCAAGTGAACTATTGAGTTTTTGAACGCAAGTTGCGTCCGAAGCCATTAGGCCGAGGGCACTTCTACCTGGGCTTGAAGCCCGCCGTCTGCTTGCTGGGCTAGAATGCGGACGCATGCGCCCACCGTCTATATGCCGACCCATAGGATGATGTCAACGCATATGCGACGTCGGCGGTGGCTAAGTGTTGAACTATGTTGACCAATAACTTGTCGAATGCGATGCTCACACCCAATATCGATTTAGCAATTAGAGGTTTTCCGTGTCGTCGAGTGCATTTCTAATGCCTAATCATATGCCAACAGAAAATTTGTGCCAAATAATGATGTCACTACTATAGGTTTTTTGGGATGTCGAGTGCAATCCTAATGAAAAGTGACATGTCGGGACGCGTAGGAACATGTCAATGCACATGCAAATTCAGCACCATCTAGGTGACATTGGCAACCCCTTGCAAGCATCGCTTATAGCCCACGTGACATCGGGACGCCGCTGCGCATCTCGCCCAGGAGACATCGACAAACCCCTGCACAGATAGACCTGGCGACATCGATTGAGGCCTGCACACAACGGCAAGACCATACACATTTCTGCCAGGCGACATCGGCTAAAGCCCACACATAATGGCATGCCCTGCGCACAAGATCAAGCTCTGCGTGCATCATTTTGGCGACATTGACAGACCCTGTGGATGTCGGCCAGTGCGACATCAGTAGATCCCTACGCACATCAGCCCGGTGACATCGGTCGAGGCCCGTACACAATGGCTGGTCCCTACGCATATAGGTTGATGCCCGCACACAACGGCAAGCCCCTGCGCACATCAGCCAAGTGACATCGGCTGATGCCCGCACACAAGATCACGCACCTACGTGCATCGCTTAGGCGACATCATTAGACCCCTGTAGATGTCGGCCAAGTGACATTGACCAAGGCCCGCACACAATGTCTTGCCCCTGCGTGCTTCACAAGGGTGGCATTAGTAGACCATTGCACACATCGGCTAAGGCCCGCACACAACGACAGGCCTTGCGTACATCGACCAAGGCATATCACTCAATGCCCGCACATAAGGTCAGGCCCTAATGCAGTGTAACTCCCCGGATTCGAAAAGAACGAAAAATTCTAACTTTTGAAAACTTTGGTGACCTACTACTTGACTTACTAACCGTTGATTGACCTACCTAAAGTGGGTCAAGGGGGAGGGAGCCATAGGTGGGGCTGCCTAAGGGAAGAAATTGGGAAAATTTGATTTGGGGTGACCCATGACTTGACCTACCATTAGTAGGTTGACCTACCTATCATAGGTCAAGTAAGGGAGGGAACCGTAGATGCTTCTATTTTGGGGAGAAAAATTAAATAATTTTTAGGCCTAGGTAGGCTGACCTACGGTTGGTCACCTACGGGCAGTAGATTGACCTACCAACCGTAGGTCAGGCCGTTGGTGAAGGGGTTCCGGGAAATTTTTTTAGGGATCGTTTGGTCTTTTCACCTAATGACTTATTTACTCATTTAAGTGAGTTTCCTTCAACTCCTAACACTATATAAGCCCTTTTAATCCTAAAATCTACCCTTCCAAATCACTTTACACGTTTCCCAAACTCTCCTCTCTCAAATAATTCTCTCTCTAGAAGTTAGAAGAAGAAGAAGAAGAAGTGGGGAAGCTAGGGTTCAAGAAATCAAGTTTTTCTTCATCAATTGCTTAAGGAATTGGGACTCTAAGGTATGATAGTGTTCATTCATGGAGCCCTTTCCTCCATGAAGACCTTAAATCTTCAATTTTCAAGTTAGAAATCCTCCATTGATGCTAGGGTTTTCTTCCATGTCATGGGTTCCTTGCAATGTTGATTTAATTGATTGTCTTTATGAATTTTGAAGTATAAATTGAGTTTAAATTCATGAATTTAGATGAATCCCCATGAACCCATGCCAATTCCCCCAATTTTGAAATCTATGCTTTGTTGGTGGGTTGAATTATAAAGTGATGAATTTTATGAAATTTCTATGAATCCATGCATGAATTATGATTTCTAAACTAAGATTTCCTTGATGATATTATGAATGACCTAAGGATGGTTTTATGAAAGTAAGCATGTTCAATCATAAACTATGATTTTTTCCTCAATCATATGGATTCCTTCAATTATGATCAAATTGCCTTGTTTATAATTTTCTAAGCATGAGTTTGCATTGAATTGCATGATCTAAGATGAATTATTATGAACCCACGTGAAATCTATGGTTTGTAAGTTATGAGCATGATGAACTATGTAAAGATGAAGTTTATGAAATCATGCATGTCTCTTATGAAGCTAATGATGAATTAAGGGTGCTTTGAGATTGAAGCATCAAAGATTATGATATGTTGATGTTGTTGTTGAGTTGTGAAAGGAATCCTCATATATTCCTCAACCCAAGAATGTGAAAGGTTTTCTCACATGTAATGATTCATAACTTGTTGAAAGGCTTGCTCAACTAAATTTGAATCGATGATTAAGGAGCTATTCTAATGAAGGGACAAGAGGCGATCACCCATGTCTACTAATAATGAACTTATGACTAATGATAGACAAGAGGTGATTACCCATGTCTACTTATGATAAATGTACTATGTCTAATCCGTGGGAATTATGCTTAGCACCGACTGGACAAGTGGCGATTACCCATGTCCAATAAACTATGTGCCACCATAGGATGATGCTCTATGATAGACACTAGCTAGTGGATCCACGTAAGCTATATGTTAAGTAAAGGGTCCTACCTTGGCAAGTAGGATGGCCCTATCGGTGTGGGGTTAGACACCGGATTTCATGTTGTTAGCTCACATGGTCTTACATGTCGGTTAAGGCTACTCCCCACAATAAAGAACTAAAGTGACTTTAAAGGCTTTCCTCAAGTAAAGTAAAGATGTTTAGTTTGCATTGAACCTAAATGATGACTCATGCTTTTCAACTCCTTTTATCATGTTTTAGCTTGGTCATTGCATGTTTATGAATATGTTCCCTTTTTAGAATGTTTAAATGGTGTTGTGCATTGCTATCATACTTAGTACATTCCTCGTACTGACGCATACTTTTGCCTACATTGTCTCATAATGTAGGGCTTGGTGATTCTTCATCTATTCGTGGTTAGAGCTTAGTAGAAGGTTTTTGGAAGACTTGGTGAGTCCTCATACATTCGAGGACATAGCCTTATTGTTCTTACATTTATGTTCCTTCGCTTTGACATTGTATTAGATTACGTCCCAAATGTTATTTCTCATTTTTATGTTAGATTGACTTTGAGACATTTGATATAGACTTCCGCTTTTTTTTCTTAAAAGCTTTGATACGAAATTGCCTTTGAAACTACTAAATCTCTATGATCTTGTACATATCTATGCTAAGTGGCTTGTATGAGGCTTTTCGGGGTCTTGTATACCATGTTACGTCTAGGTGGTACTCTAGGTCTTGACATGCAGTGTCCATAACGTAGGTGACATCGGTAGACCCCAGCGCACATCACCTAAATAATACCGTTAAAGCTCACTCACAATGGCAGACCGTTGTGCACTTTGGCCAAGCAACATCAACCGAGGCTCACGCATCTCCTAAGAAGCATCGATGAACCCCTATGCATATCGATAGAGCGATATCATGATAAGGCCTTTGCGCATATTGATTGCTAACCACGCACAAGGCAAGGCCTCTACGCATCGCTTAGGTGACATCGACAGATCCTACGCACGTCCTTCAAGTGACATTGGTTAAGGTCGATGCACAATGGTAAGCCCCTACGCACATCACCTAGGTGGTATTGGCGGACTCCTACCCACATCAGAAGGGCGACAACGGTCGAGGCCCACATACAATGGCAGGCCCCTACACACGTAAGTCAAGCAACATCGGTCCTGTCCCACGCAAAAGGCCTGGTTCGTGCGTGATATCAGTGGACCACTGCACACATCAGTCAAGAGATATCGGTCAAGATTAATGTAAAATTGTACGCCCTTGTGCACATCGCCCAAGCGAAAGTGGCAAGCCCTTGCACGCATCGCTCAAGCAATATCGGCTGACCCCAGCGCACATCGGCCTAGGCCCACAAAAGCACATTCCTACATGCATCATCCAAGAAACCTCAGCGGACCCCTATGGACATCGAGTGAGGCATGTACACTATGGAATGCCCCTACGCACATCACTAAAGCGCCATCGACAGACCCTTTCACACATCGGCCAAGCGACATCGACCGAGGCCCGCATACAAGGATAGGCCCCTGCGCACATCAGTTAAGAGACATGTGTCGATGCTCGTGCACTAGGTTAAGCCTCTGCGCGCATTTCTTAGGTGACATCGGCAGAGCCCTACGCATGTCAAAAAAGCTACATCATCTTAGGCTGACGCACAACGATAGGCCCATGCGCACATAGCCAAGGCTACATCAATGGGCCCCTTTGCACGTCGACCCTACGACATCGGCTAAGGCTTGCACACAACGGTAGGCCCTTGCGCTCATCAACCAAGTGACATCAACCGATGCCCATACACAAGGGCAGGCCCATGCTCTTATCGCCCAGGCGACATCAGCCGAGGCGCTCGCGCACACCCGACATTAGTGGATGTCATTGCTAATTTTTAGGAAATATTCGATACAAAAAATTTGAAAACTTTTATTTTTGTTAAGTGAAAGTCATTTTTGCAAGCCGAAGTATGTTTGTGGTGTTTTTATATTTTTTTAAAGAAACTTTGTATTTAATTAATTTTCGGAAAATTGACTTTTAAAAAATAAAATTTTCTTTTGGAAATCTATTACTTTTTATATTTTAAAGTCATTTGTGCAAGTAAAATTTTTTAAATTTTTTTTTAGAAAATTTCGACATACAAAAAAATCAAATTTTTTTATTGAACACTTTTATTTTTGACACTTAAAACTCATTGTGAAAGGGAAATTGTGTTTGGTGGTTTTTTTTTGTATTTTCTTTCATTTTTTCCATTTAATTATTTTTCAAAAAATTTCGACATATAAAAAAACAAAATTTTATTTTTGTCATTTGAAACTCATTGGTGAAAGCGGAATTGTATTTGGTGATTTGTTTATATTTTCTTTTAATTTTTTCCTATTTAATTATATTTTTTAGAAAATTTTGACATATAAAAAAATCAAATTTTTATTAAAAACTATTATTTTAGACGTTTGACACTCATTTGTGAGAGCGGAATTGTGTTTGGTGGGTTTTTTAATTATTTTTTTGATTTAATTTATTTCAGAAAATTTCGACATACATAAAAATAGTTTTTTTTGAAAACTATTATTTTTTGTATTCGAAACTCATTTGTGCAAGCAGAATTGTGTGTGACTACTTCCCTGCCCTTTGTACACACTGCCCGATGTGGAACCAATCGAATGATCCGGTGAAATGTTCAGATCGCGGTGACATGGGCGATTCGCTATCCTTGACGTCGCAAGAATTCCATTGAACCTTATCATTTAGAGAAATGAGAAGTCGTAACAAGATTTACGTAGGTGAACATGCAGAAGGATCATTATCAAAACCTAGAACAACCACGATCATATTTGAACACTCGGGGGCGATGCACTGCTACGGTTCCCAGGCCCCTTCCCTTCGAGTCTCCTACCCATCCCCGGCGTGCGCGCTAGCACCTGTCGAGCGACTAACGAATCCTGGTGCATAAATTGCCAAGGATTGTAAATTGATCGCTCGCCCATCGCACTCAATTTATAAAATTCATTGGGGTATGTGTACTTCTTTTGAAATACAAAGGACTCTTAGCAATGAATATCTCGGCTCTTGCATCAATGAAGAACGTAGTTAAATGAGATACTTGTTGTCAATTGCATTATCAAGTGAACCATTGAGTTTTTGAACGCAAGTTGCGCCCGAAGCCATTAGGTTGAGAGTACTTCTACCTGGGCTTGAAGCCCATCGTCTGCTTGCTTGGCTAGAAGTGACGCATGCGCCCGCCGTCTGCATGCCGACTCGTAGGAAGATGTCAACGCACATGCGACGTCGGCGGCGGCTAAGTGTTTAGCTATGTTAACCAATAACTTCTCGAATATGATGTTCACACCCAATACCGATTTAGCAATTAGAGGTTTACGTGTCGTCGAGTGAATTTCTAATGCCTAGTTATATGCCAACAGAAATTTTGTGGCAAATAATAATGTCACTATTATAGGTTTTTTTGGATGTTGAGTGCAATCCTAATGAAAAGTGACATATCGGGAGGCGTAGGAATATGTCCACACACATGTGAACTCAGCAGCATCTAGATGGCATCGCCAGCCCCTTGCAAGCATCGCTTAAAGCCCACGTGACATCGGCAGTCCTCTGCGCGTCTTGCCTAGGAGAAATTGACAGACCCCTACGCACATAGACCTAGTGACATCGGTTGAAGCCCGCACACAATGACAAGGCACTACATATATCTGCCAGGCAACATTGGCTAAAACCCGCACACAGTGGCATGCCCCTGCGCACATTAGTTGATGCATGCACACAAGATCAGGCTCTGTGAATAATTTAGGCGACATCGACAGACCCATGTGGACGTCGACTAAGCGACATCAGCCGAGGCCTACGCACAATGGCATGCCCCTGTGCGCATCGCAAATGCGACATCGGTAGACCCCTATGCACATCGACAAGGCGACATCAGCCGAGGCCTGCGCACAATGGCATGCCCCTGCGCGCATCGCCAATGCGACATCGGTAGACCCATGTGCATATCGGTTAATGCCTGCACACATCGGCAAGTCCGTGCACACATCTGCCAAGTGACATCGGCTGATTCCCGCACACAAGATCACGCTCTTACGTGCATCGCTTAGGCGACATCTTTAGACCCCTGTGGATGTTGGCCAAGTGACATCGACCAAGGCCCGCGCACAATGTCATGCCCCTATGTGCATCACAAGGGTGGCATTAGTAGACCATTGCACACATTGGCTAGGCGACATTGGTTGTGGCCCGAATGCATCGACAGGCCCTTCGTACATCAGCCAAGCCATATCACTCAATGTCCATGAACAAGGTTAGGCCCTAATGCAGTGTCCATCACGTAGGTGACATCGGCAGACCCCTACGCACGTCGCCCATATAATACCGTTAAAGCTATCGCACAATGGCAGATAAATGTGCACTACGGCGAAGCGACATCAACCGAGGCTCGAGCAGAACGGCAGACCCCTGCGTGCATCTCCCAAGAAGCATCGGTCAACCCCTGTGCATATCGATAGAGCGATATCGGGTGAGGCCTTTACACAATGGCAGACCCTGTGCACATTGATTGATAACCGCGCACAAGGCAAGGCCACTACGCATCGCTTAGGGGACATCAGCAGACCCTGCGCACTTCGTTCAAGTGACATTGGTTAAGGCCGATGCACAATGGTAAGCACTTATGCGCATCACCTTGGTGGTATCAGTGCACCCCTACCCACATCGGCCAGGCGACATCGATCGAGGCCTGCATTAAATGGAAGGCCCCTACGCACGTCAGTCAAGTAACGTTGGTCATGTCCCGTGCATAATACCGGGTCCGAGCGTGATATTTGTTGATGTTCATTTACAATGGTGCGCCCTTGTGCGCTTCTCCCAAGCAAAAAGGGCAGGCCTCTGCATGCATAGCTCAGGCAACATCGGCGGTACCCAGCGCAAATCGGCCTATGCCCACAATAGCAAACCCCTTAACGCATCATCGAAGAAACATCAGTGGACCCCTACGGACATTGGCTGTGGCCCGTACACAGTAGCAGGCCCCTGCGCATATCACCAAATCGACATAGATGAACCCCTTCACATATCAGCCAAACGACATCGACCGAGGCCTACATACAAGGGCAGACCCCTGTGCACATTGGTTAAGCGACATGTGTCGATGCCCGCGCACAAAGCCAAGCCTCTGCACGCATTTCTTAGTTGATATCGGCAGAGCACCACGCACGTCGAAAAAGCTACATCAGCTTAGGCTGAGGCACAACGGTAAGCCCATGCGCACATCGCCAAGACTACATCAGCAGGCCTCTACGCACATCGGCCAAGGCCTGCACACAACGGTAGGACCTTGCGCTCATTAGCCAAGTGACATCGATTGATTCCCACGCATAAGCATAGGCCCATACCCCCATCGCCAGGCAACATCGATCGAGGTGCTCGCGCCTACCCCACATTAGTGGATGTCGTCGCTTATTTTTAGAAAAAATATGACACAAAAAAATTGAAAACTTTTATTGTTGTTATGATAAAGTCATTTTTGCAAGCCGAAATGTGTTCAGTGGTGTTTTTATATATATATTTTTTTAATATTCCTATTTAATTATTTGTTTCAGAAAATTTGAGTTTTAAAAAAATAAAATTTTCTTTTGGAAACCTATTATTTTTTATATTTTAAACTCATTTGTGCAAGTAAAATTTATTTTGGTGGTTTTTAAAAAAATTTCATATTTAATTTTTTTTTCAGAAAATTTCGACATATAAAAAATCAATTTTTTATTGGAAACTTTTATTTTTAACATTTGAAACTTATTGGTGAAAGCGGAATTGTGTTTAGTGGTTTTCTTATATTTTCTTTAAGTTTTTCTATTTTATTATTTTTTTCAGAAAGTTTCGATATATAATAAAATTAAATTTTTTATTGGAACTTTTATTTTTTACATTTGAAACTAATTGGTGAAAGTGAAGTTGTGTTTGGTGGTTTTTATATTTTATTTTATTTTTTCTATTTAATTATTTATTTCAGAAAATTTCGACATATAAATTTTTTTTTGTTGAACACTATTATTTTTTACATTTGAAACTCATTTGTGAAAGAGCAATTATGTTTGGTGATTTTTATTTTTATTTTCCTTTTTAATTATTTTTTCCAAAAATTTTGATACTTAAAAAAAAATTTTAAAAATTATTGAAAACTATCATTTTTTAACATTTGAAACTCATTTGTGCAAGCGGAATTGTGTTTGGTGGATTTTTTATAATTTATACTATTTCATTTATTATTTAATTACTTTTTTGGAAAATTTTGAATTATATAAAAATAATTATTTTTTTTAAACTAATATTTTTTATATTTCGAACTCATTTGTGCAAGCGGAATTGTGTTTGGTGGGTTTTTCATATTTATTTTTATTTTTTCCCATTTAATTATTTTTCAAAAAAATTCGACATATAAAAAAATCAAATTTTATGGAAAACTATCATTTTAGACATTTGAAACTCATTGGTGAAAGCAGAATTGTGTTTGGTTGTTTTTTTTTATTTTTTCTATTTAATTTTTTTAGAAAATTTCGACATATATAAAAATATTTTTTTAAAAAACTATTATTTTTAATATTTGAAACTCATTTGTGCTAGCGGAATTGTGTTTGACTAATTCTCTGTCCTTTGTACACACTGCCTGTTGCGGAATCAATCAAATGATTCGGTGAAATGTTCAGATCGTGGTGACAAGGGCGATTCGTTGTCTGCGACGTCGCGAGAATCCCATTGAACCTTATCATTTAGAGGATTGAGAAGTTGTAACAAAGTTTACGTAGGTGAACATACAAAAGGATCATTATCAAAACCTAAAAAGTAGAACGACCCGCGAAGATGTTTGAACACTCGAGGGCGATGCACGGCTAGGGTTCCTAGGCCCCCTACTAGTGGGTCTTCCTCTCGTCCTTGGCTTGCTCGCGCACCTATCGAGCGACTAATGAATCGTAGTGCATAAAATACCAAGGATTGTAAATTGATAGCCCGCCCTTCGCACCCAATCTGTAGAGGTCATTGGGGGATGTGTTTTTGAAACACAAACGACTCTCGGCAACGAATATCTTTGCTCTTGCATCGATAAAGAACGTACTGAATTGTGATACATGTTGTAAATTCCAGAATCAAGTGAACCATTGAGTTTTTGAACGCAAGTTGCGCCCGAAGCCATTAAACCGAGGGCACTTCTGCTGGGCTTGAAGACCGTCATTCGCTTACTGGGCTAGAAGCGACGCATGCTCCCACCATCTGCATGCCGACCCATAGGAAGATGTCATCGCACATGCGACGTCGGCGGCGGCTAAGTGTTGAACTATGTTGACCAATAACTTGTTGAATATGATGCTCGCACCCAATACCGAATTATCAATTAGAGGTTTTTCATGTCGTTGAGTGCATTTCTAATGCCTAATCATATGCCAATGGAAAATTTGTGCCAAATAATGATGTCACTATTATAGGATTTTTTGGATGTCGAGTGCAATCTTAATGAAAAGTGACATGTCGGGAGGCGTATGAACATGTCAAAGCACATGTGAACTCAACAGCATCTAGGTGACATCGGCAGCCCTAGCAAGCATCGCTTAAAGCCCACGTGATATCAGCTTGCCGCTGTACGTCTTCCCTAGGAAACATCGATAGACCCCTGCGCACATAGACCTTGCGACATCGTTTGAGGGTCCGCACACAACGGCAAGACCCTACGAATATCTGCCAGGCGACATCGGCTAAAGCCCGAACGCAATGGCATGCCCCTGTGCACATTAGTTGATGCCCGCGCACAAGAGCAGGCTCTGCGTGCATTATTTAGGTGACATAGACAAACCTTATGGACGTTGACTAAGCAACATCGACCGAGGCCCCTGCACAATGGCATTCCCCTTCACGCATCACTAGCGCGACATCGATAGATCCTTATGCATATCGGATGAGGCCTTTACACAATGGTAGGCCCCAGCATGCATCAATCAAGAAACATCAGCGGACCCCTCCGGACATCGGGTGAGGCCTATACACGATGGCAGGCCCCTACGCACATCACCCAAGCGACATCAATGGACCCCTTTACACATCGGCCACCCCTGCGCACATCAGTTAAGTGACATGTGTCGATGCCCGCGCACAAGGTCATGCCTCTGCGCGCATTGCTTAGGTGACATCGGCAGAGCCCTACGCACATTGAAAAAGCTACATCATCTTAAGCTCACGCACAACAATAGGCCTATGCGCACATCGCCAAGGCTACATCAACGGGCCCTATGCACATCGGCCAAGGCCTGTTCACAACGGTAGGCCATGGCGCTCATCAGTCAAGTGATATCAACCGACGCCCACGCACAAGCGCAAGCCCATGCTCCCATCGCCCAGGCAACATCGACCGAGGCGCTCGCGTCCACCCGACATTAGTTGATGTCATCACTTATTTTTAGGAAATATTCGATACAAAAAAATTTGAAAAGTTTTATTTTTGTTATGTGGAAGTTATTTTTGCAAGCCAAAGTGTGTTTGGTAGTGTTTTATTATTTTTTTTTAAAAAATTCCTATTTAATTTTTTTTGGAAAATTTTTACTCTTAAAAAAATAAATTTTTCTTTTGGAAATCTATTATATTTTATATTTTAAAGTCATTTGTGCAAGTAAAAATTTTTTGGTGGTTTTTAAATTTTTTTTTAATTCTTTTCATATTTAATAATTTTTATGGAAAATTTTGGACATATAATTAGATCAAATTTTTTATTAAAACTTTTATTTTTGACATTCGAAACTCATTGGTGAAAGCGGCTAACCGACATCGGCCAAGGCCCGCGAACAAGATCAGGCTATGTGTGCATCATTTAGGCGACATCAACAGACCCCTATGGACGTCGACTAAGCGACATCAGATGAGGCCCACACACAAGTGCATGTCCCTACGCGCATCGCCGTTGTGACATCGGTAAACCTCTACGCACATCGGCAAGGCAACATCAGCCGAGGCCCTTACACAATGGCAGGCCCCTGCACACATTCATTGAGTCTCGCACACAACGGCAGGCCTCTGCGCAAATCTGCCAAGTGACATCGGCTGATACCCGCGCACAAGATCATGCCCCTACGTGCATCGCTTATGCGACATCTTTAGACCCCTGTGAATGTCAGCCAAGTGACATCGACCAATGCTCGCAACAATGTCATCTCCCTGCGTGTATCAGAAGGACAGCATTAGTAGACCCCTACACACATCGGCTAGACGACTTTGACTGTGACCGGACCACAACGACAGGCCCTTCATACATCGTCCAAGCCATATCACTTAATGCCCTCGCATAAGGTCAGGCCCTAATGCAGTGTCCATCATGTAGGTGACATTGGCAGACCCCTGCGCACGTCGCCCACATAATACCGTTAAAGTTCGCGCACAATGGCAGACCATTGTGCACTTCGGCAAAGCGACATCAACCGTGGCTCACGCACAACGGCAGTCCCCTGTGTGCATCTCCCAAGAAGCATCGGTGAACCCCTGCACATATTGATAGAGTGATATCGGATGAGGCGTATACACAATGGTTGGCCCCTACGCACATTGATTGATAACCATGCACTATGCGCATCGCTTAGGTGACATCGACAGATTCTGCGCAGTCGTTCAAGTGACATTGGTTGAGGCCGATGCACAATGGTAAGTCCCTACACGCATCACCTAGGTAGTATCGGCAGACCCCTACTCACATAGGCCAAGAGACATCGATCGAGGCCCACTTACAATGGCAGGCCTTATGCACATCAGTAAAGCGACATCGATCATGTCCCGCGAATAATGCCTAGTCCGTGCATGATATCAGTGGACCACTGCACACATTAGTCAAGCAATATCAGTCGATGTTCATGTACAATGGTACGCCCTTGTGCACATCACCCAAGCAAAAACGGCAAGCCCCTGCACGCATCTCTCAAGCAACATCGGCGGACCCCAGCGCACATCGGCCTAGGCCACAACAGCACGCCCCTTCACGCAATATCCAAGCAATATCAGTGGACTCCTATGGACATCGGCTGAGGCCCTTAAACAATAGCAGGCCCCTGCGAACATTACCCAAGCGACATCGATAGACCCTTTTACACATTGGCCAAGTGACATCGATCGAGGCCTGCGCACATTGGTTAAGTGACATGTGTCGATGCCCATGCACAAGGCCAAGCCTTTGCGCACATTGCTTAGATGACATTAGTAGAGCCCTACGCACGTCAAAAATGTTACACCGACTTAGGCTCACTCACAATGGTAGGCCCTTGCGCACATCGCCAAGGCTACATCAATGGGCCCCTACGCACAACGACCATACGACATCGGCAAAGGCCTGCACACAATAGAAGGTCCTTGTGATCACTAGACAAGTGACATGGACCGATGCCCACACACAAGCGCAGGCCCATTCCCCCATCGCCCAGGCGACATCGCTCGCGGTGCTCGTTCCCACTCGACATTAGTGGATGTCATCGCTTATTTTTAGGAAAATTTTGATACAAAAAAATTTGAAAACTTTTATTTTTGTTATGTGAAAGTCATTTTTGCAAGTCGAAGTGTGTTTGGTGCTGTTTTTATATTTGTTTTTTTTTTAAATTCCTATCTAATTATTTTTTCAAAAAATTTTGACTTTTAAAATAATAAAATTTTCTTTTCGAAATCTATTATTTTTATATTTTAAAGTCATTTGTGCAAGTCAATTTTTTTTGGTGGTTTTTTTATTTTTTTTTAGTTTTTTATATTTAATTATTTTTTTTGGAAAATTTCGACATATAAAAAAATCAAAATTTTTTATTGAAAACTTTTATTTTTTACATTTGAAACTCATTGGTGAAAGCGAAATTGTGTTCGGTGGTTTTTTATATTTTCTTTTATTTTATCTATTTAATTATTTTTTTCGAAAAATTTTGACATGTTGAAACTTTTATTTTTGACATTTGAAATTCATTGGGGAAAGCGGAATTGTGTTTAGTGGTTTTTTTTATATTTTCTTTTATTTTTTCTATGTAATTATTTTTTTCAGAAAATTTTGACATATAAAAAAATCAATTTTTTTATCGAACACTATTATTTTTAACATTTGAAACTCATTTGTGAAAGCAGAATTGTGTTAGGCGGATTTTCTATTTTTTTCTCATTTAATTATTTTTTTCAAAAAATTTTGATATATAAAAAAATCAAATTTTTTTATTGAAAACTATCATTTTTTAACATTTAAACTCATTTGTGCAAGCGAAATTGTGTTTGGTGGATTTTTATAGTTTATTTTTTTCATTTACTATTTAATTACTTTTTTGAAAAATTTCAACATATATAAAAAATGATTATTTTTTAACTACTATTTTTTATATTTCGAACTCATTTGTGCAAGAGGAATTGTGTTTGGTGGATTTTTCATATTTGTTTTTATTTTTTCCAATTTAATTATTTTTCAAAAAATTTTGTCATATAAAAAATGATTTTTTTATTGAAAACTATTATTTTAGATGTTTGAAACACATTTGTGAAAGCGGAATTGTGTTTTGTGGTTTTTTATTATTTTTTTCTGAAAATTTTGACATATATAAAAATAATTTTATTAAAAAACTATTATTTTATATATCGAAAACTAATTTGTGCAAGTGAAATTGTGTTTGACTATGTCTCTACCCTTTGTACACACTGCCCGTTGCTCCTACCAATCGAATGATCCAGTGAAATGTTAAGATCGCGGTGACATGGGTGATTCGCTGCCCGCGACGTCACGAGAATTCCATTGAACCATATCATTTAGAGGAATGAGAAGTTGTAACAAGGTTTACGTAAGTGAACATTCACAAGGATCATTATCAAAACCTTAAAAGTAGAATGACTTGCGAACATACTTGAACACTCGGGTGCGATGCACGGCTAGGGTTCCCAGGCCCCCTAACTACGGGTCTCCCTCCCTTCCCCTGCATGCACGCTCGCGCACCTGTCGGGCGACTAACGAATCTAGGTGAATATAACGCCAAGGATTGTTAATCTATAGCTCGCCCCTCGCACCTGATCTGTAGAGTTTTTTGGGGGATGTGTACTTCTTTTGAAACACAAACGACTCTCAACAACGAATATCTCAGCTTTTGCATCGATGAAGAACGTAGTGAATTGTGATACTTGCTGTGAATTGCATAATCAAGTGAACTATCGCTTAGGTGACATCGACAGACCCTGCGCACGTCGTTCAAGTGACATTGGTTGAGGCCGATGCACAATGGTAAGCCCCTACGCACAACACCTAAGTGGTATCGGCAGACCATACCCACATTGGCTAGGCGACATCGGTTAAGGCACGCATACAACTGTAGGCCCCTACGCACGTCAATCAAGCGACATCGATTATGTCCCGCGCGTAATGCTTGGTCAATGCTTAATATAAGTGGACCACTGCAAACATCAGTCAAGGGATATCGATCGAGGTTCATGTACAATGGTACGCCCTTGTGCACATCACCCATGAGAAAATGGCAGGCCTCTACAAGCATCGCTCCAGCAACAACGGCAGACCCCACTGCATATCGGCCTTAGCCCACAATAGCACGCCCCTACACGCATCATCCAAGCAACATCAGCAGACCCCTACGGACATCGGCTAAGCCCCGTACACAATGGCAGGCCGCTGCGCACATCACCCAAGCTACATCGATGGACCCCTTCAAACATCAGCCAAGGGACATTGACCGAGGGCCCCATACAAGGGTTGGCCCTTGCGCACATTGGTTAAGCAACATCAGTTGATGCCCGCGCACAAGGCCAAGCCTCTGCGCACAATGCTTAAGTGACATCGGCGAAGCCCTAAGCACATCGAAAAAGCTACATGGACTTAGGCTAACGTACAATGGTAGGCCCATGCGCACATCGCCAAGGCTACATCGGCGGGCCCTTACGCACATCGGTCATACGACATCGGCCAAGGTTTGTACTCAAAGGTAGGCCCTTGCACTCGCCAGCCAAGTGACATCGACCGATGCCCACACACAAACGCAGGCCATACCCCATCGCCTAGGCAACATCGGCCGAGGCGCTCGCGCCCACCCGACAATAGTGAATGTCATCGCTTATTTTTAGGAAAAATTGATACAAAATAAAATTTAAAATATTATTTTTGTTATATGAAAGTCATTTTTGCAAGTCGAAGTGTGTTTGGTGGTGTTTCTATATTTTTTTTAAAAAAGAATTCCTAATTAATTATTTTTCAGAAAATTATGAATTTTTAAAAAATAAATTTTTCTATTGGAAATCTATTATTTTTCATATTTTGAAGTCATTTGTGCAAGTAAGATTTTTTTGGTGGGTTTTTACTTCTTTTTATTTTTTTTCATATTTACTTATATTTTCAAAAAATTTCGACATATAAAAAAATCAAAAATTTTATTGGAAACTTTATTTTTGACATTTGAAACTCATTGGTTAAAGCAAAATTTTGTTTTGGGGTTTTTTTTATATTTACTTTTATTTTTTTCTATTTAATTATTCTTTTAGAAAATTTCGGCATATAAAAAAATCAGATTTTTTTATTAGAAACTTTTATTTTTGACCTTTGAAACTCATTGGTGAAAGCGGAATTGTGTTTGATAGTTTTTATTTTTTCTATTGAATTTTTTTTTCTTAAATTTCGACATATAAAAAAATTATTATTTTTACTAAACACTATTATTTTTTACATTTGAAACTCATTTCTGAAAGCGAAATTCTGTTTGGCGGTTTTTATGCATTTTTTCATATTTAATTATTTTTTCAGAAAATTTTGATATGTAAAAAAATCAAAAAAAAATTATTGAAAACTATCATTTTTAACATTTGAAATTCATTTGTGCAAGAGGAATTGTGTTTGGTGAATTTTTTATAGTTTATTTTATTTCATTTACAATTTAATTACTTTTTTGGAAAATTTCGACATATATAAAAATAATTAACTATTATTTTTATATTTCGAACTCTTTTGTGCAAGCGGAATTGTGTTTGGTGGGTTTTTCATTTTTATTTTTATTTTTTCCTATTTAAATATTTTTTCAAAAAGTTTCGATATATAAACAAATTTTTTTTTATTGAAAACTACTATTTTAGACGTTTGAAACTCATTTGTGAAAGCGGAATTATGTTTGGTGGTTTTTTGATTATTTTTTTCAGAATATTTTGACATATTAAAAGTATTTTTTTGAAAACTATTATTTTTATATTTGAAACTCATTTGTGCAATCGAAATTGTGTTTGACTACGTCCCTGCCCTTTGTACACACTGCCCGTTGCGGAACCAATCGAATGATCTGGTGAAAATGTTCAGATCGCGGTGACATGGGCTTTTCGCTGCCCGCGACATCGCGAGAATTCCATTGAACTTTATCATTTAGAGGAATGAGAAGTCGTAACATGGTTTATATAGGTGAAAATGCAGGAAGGATCATTATCAAAACCTAAAAAGTAGAACGACCCGCGAACATGTTTGAACACTCGAAGGTGATTCACGGCTAGGGATCCCAGGCCCCCTGCCTCCTGGTCTCCATCTCGTCCCCGGCATGTGCGCTCGTGCACCTGTCGCGAGACTAACGAATCATGGTGCATAAAACGCCAAGGATACCCAATCTGTAGAGTTCCTTAGGGGATGTGTACTTCTTTTGAAACACAAACGACTCTCGGCAACGAATATCTCGGCTCTTGCATCGATAAAGAATGCATTGAATTGCGATACTTGCTACTAATGGTAGAATCAAGTGAACCATTGAGTTTTTGAACGCAAGTTGCGCCCGAAACCATTCGGCCGAGGGCACTTCTGCTTGGGCTTGAAGCCCGCCATCAGCTTGCTGCGCTAGAAACAATGCATGCACCCGCCGTCTGCATGCCGACCCGTAGGAAGATGTCAACATACATGCAACGTCGGCAACGACTAAGTATTGAACTATGTTGACCAATAACTTCTCGAATGCGATGGTCGTACCCAATACCGATTTAGCAATTAGAGGTTTTTCGTGTCGTAGAGTGCATTTCTAATGCCTAATCATATGCCAACGGAAAATTTGTGCCAACTAATAATGTTACTATTAGAAGTTTTTTGGGTTGTCGAGTGCAATCATAATGAAAAGTGACATGTCAGGAGGCGTACGAACGTGTCAACGCACATGCGAACTTAGCAGCATCTAAGTGACATCAGCAGCCCTTGGCAAGCATCGCTTAAAGCCCACGCGACATCAGCAGGCTGCTGCTCGTCTCTCCCAGGAGACATCGACAGACGTTTGTGCACATAGACCTGGCGACATCGGTTGAGGCCCGCACACAACGGTAAGACCCTACGCATATCTTCCAAGTGACATCGACTAAAGCCCGCACACAATGGCATGCCCCTGCGCATATTGGTTGATGCCCGCGCAAAAAATCAGGCTCTGCGTGCATTATTTAGGTGACATCGACAGACCCCTGTGGACGTCAGCTAAGCGACATTGGCGGAGGCCCGCGCATAATGGCATGTCCCTGCGCACATCACCAGTTAACATAGGTGGATCCCTACGCACATCGGCCAGGAGACATCGGTCGAGGCCCGTACACAACGGCAGGTCTCTTCGCACATAGGTTTACGCTCGCACACATTGGCAGGCCCTTGCACACATCAGCCAAGTGACTTCGGCTGATGCATGCGCACAAGATCACGCCTATATGTACATTGCTTAGTTGACATCTTCAGATCCCTGTGGATGTCGGACAAGTGACATCAACTAAGGCCCGCGCACAAGATCACGCCTATATGTACATTGCTTAGTTGACATCTTCAGATCCCTGTGGATGTCGGACAAGTGACATCAACTAAGGCCCGCGCACAATGTCATGCCCCTGCGTGCTTCACAAGGGCGGTATTAGTAGACCCCTGCACACATCGGCCAGGCGACATTGGCTGAGAACCGCACACAACGACAAGCCCTACGTACATCGGCCAAGCCATATCACTCAATGCCTGCGCACAAGGTCAGACCCGAATGCAGTGTCCATCACGTAGGTGACATCCGGAGACCCTTGCGCACGTGACCTAAATAATACCGTTAAAGCTTTCGCACAACGACAGACGGATGTGCACTTCGGCCAAGCGACATCAACTGAGGCTCGTGCACAACGGGAGACCCCTGGGTGCATCTCCTAAGAAGCATCATTGAACCCCAGCGCATGACGCCTTTAAACAATGGCAGGCCACTGCGCACATTGATTGATAATCACACACAAGGCAAGGCATTTTTGCATCGCTTAGGTGATATCGACATACGCTGCGCATATCGTTCAACTGAAATTGGTTGAGGCCAATGCACAAAGTTAAGCCCCTACGCGCATCACCTAGGTGGTATCGGTGGACCCCTACCCACATCAGCCAAGCGACATCAGTCGAGGCCTGCATACAACGGAAGGTCCCTACGTACATCAATCAAGCTACATCGGTCATGTCCCGCGCATAATGCCTGGTCCATGCGTGATATCAGTGGACCATTGCACACATAAGTCAAGTGATATCGATTGAGGTTCATGTACAATGGTACGCCCTTGTGCGCATCGCTTAAGTGAAAATGGCAGGCCCTGCACGCATCACTCAAGCAACATCGGCGGACCCAAGGGCACATCAGCCTAGGCCCACAACAGCACGCCCCTACACACATCATCCAAGCAACATCACCGAACCCTTATAGACATCGGCTGATGCCCGTAAACAATGGCAGGCCCCTGCACACATCACCCATGCGACATCGACGAACCCCTTCACACATCGGCCAAACGACATCGATCGAGGCCCGCATATAATGGAAGGCCCCTGCGCATATCAGTTAAGCTACATTTGTCGATGCCCGCGCACAAGATAGAGCCTCTGCGCACATTGCTTAGGTGACATCGCCAGAGCCTTACGCACGTCAAAAAAGCTACATCACCTTAGGTTTACGCACACTGGAAGGCCCATGCACACATCGCTAAGGCTACATCGGAGGGGCCCCAACCCACATCGGCAATACGACATCGTCCAAGGCCTGCACACAATGGTAGGCCCTTGGGCTCATCAGCCAAGTGAAATCGATCGATGCCCACGCACAAGCACAGTCCCATGCCCCCATCACCCAGGCGACATCGGCCGAGGCGCTCACGCTCACGCTTACCTGACATTAGTGGATGTCATCGCTCATTTTTAGGAAAAATTGGATACAAAAAAAATTTGAAAACTTTTATTTTTACTATGTGAAAGCCATTTTTTCAAGCCGAAGTGTGTTTGGTGGTATTTTTATATATGTTTTAAAAATTTCTATTTAATTATTTTTTCAAAAAAATTTGAATCTTAATAAAATAAAATAAAAATTGGAAATCTATTATTTTTTATATTTTAAAGTCATTTGTGCAAGTAAAAATCTTTTTGGTGTTTTTTTTATATATATTTTAAAATATTTTCCATATTTAGTTATTTTTTCAGAAAATTTTGACATATAAAAAAATCAAAAAATTTTATTGGAAACTTTTATTTTTGACATTTGAATCTCATTGGTGAAAGCGGAATTGTGTTTGGTGGTTTTTTATATTTTCTTTTATTTTTTTCTATTTAAATATTTTTTTTCAGAAAATTTTGACATATAGAAAAATCAAATGTTTTTATTGGAAACTTTTATTTTTTACATTTGAAACTCATTAGTGAAAGCAGAATTGTGTTTGGTGGTTTTTATATTTTGTTTTATTTATTTATATTTAATTATTTTTTAGAAAATTTCAAAATATAAAAAAATAATTTTTTTTAATGAACAGTATTATTTTTTACATTTGAAACTCATTTCTTTTATTTTTTCGGATAATTTTGATATTTAAAAAAATCAATTTTTTTACTGAACACTGTTATTTTTTACATTTGAAACTTATTTGTGAAAATGGAATTGTGTTTGGCGGTTTCTATAATATTTTACTATTTCATTATTTTTTTTGAAAATTTCAATATGTAAATAAAACAAATTTTTTTATTAAAAACTATCATTTTTTGACATTTAAAACTGATTTGTGCACGCGAAATTGTGTTTGGTGATTTTTTTATAATTTATTTTATTTCATTTACTATTTAATTACTTTTTTTGGAAATTTTTGATATATGTAAAAATAATTAATTTTTTGAAAACCATTATTTTTCATATTTCGAACTCATTCGTGCAAGCGGAATTGTGTTTGTTGGGTTTTTCTTATTTGTTTTTATTTTTTACTATTTAATTATTTTTCAAAAAAATTCGACATATAAAAAAATCATTATTTATTGAACACTATTATTTTAGACATTTGACACTCATGTATGAAAGCGGAATTGTGTTTGGTTGTTTTTTTAAATTATTTTTATTTAATTTTTTTCAAATTTTTTTGACATATATAAAAATATTTTTTTATTGAAGCTATTATTTTTTATATTTGAAACTCATTTGTACAAGCGGAATTGTGTTTGACTACGTACCTGCCCTTTGTACACACTAGTCGTTGCTCCTACCAGTCGAATGATCCGGTGAAATATCCAGATCGCGGTGACATGGGCGATTCGCTACCCGCTACGTCGCGAGAATTCCATTGAACCTTAATTATCATTTAGAGGAATGAGAAATCGTAACAAGGTTTACGTAGGTGAACATGCAATAGGATCATTATCAAAACCTACAATGTAGAACGACCAGCAAACATGTTTGAACACTCGGGGGGTGATTCGAGGCTAGGGTGCCTAGGCCCCCGCCTGCAGGTCTCCCTCCCATCCCCGGCTCTCACACTTGTCGGGTGACTAACGAATACTGGTGCATAAAACGCCAAGGATTTTAATATTGATAGCCCGCCCCCGCACCCAATTTGTAAAGTTCATTGGGGGATGTGTACTTCATTAGAAACACAAACGACTTTCGGCAACGGATATCTTGACTCTTGCATCGATGGAGAATGTAGTGAGTTGAGATACTTGCGGTGAATTGTAGAATCAAGTGAACCATTGAGTTTTTGAACAAAAGTTACACCTGATGCCATTAGACCGAGGGCACTTCTGCCTTGGATTGAAGCTCGACGTCCACTTGCTGGGATAGAACTGACGCATGCGCCCTCCATCTGCATGCTGACCCGTAGGAAGATGACAATGCACATGCCACGTCGTCGACGACTAAGTGTTGAACTAGGTCGACGAATAACTTGTCGAATACGATGCTCGCACCCAATACCGATGTAGAAATTCGAGGTTTTTTCGTGTCGTCGAGTGCATTTCTAATGCCTAATCATATGCCAACGGAAAATTTGTGCCAAATAATGATTTCACTATTATAGATTTTTTGAGATGTCGAGTGTAATCCTAATTAAAAGTGACATGTCAGGAGACGTAGGAATATGTCAACGCACATGCGAACTTGGCAGCATCTAGGTGACATTGGTAGCCCCTTGCAAGCATCGTTTAATGCCCACGTGTCATCGGCAGACCGCTGCGCATCTCACCTAAGAGACATCGACAAACCCTTGCGCACAGAGACCTGGAGATATCGATTGAGCCCTGCACACAATGACAGGACCCTACATATATCTGCCTGGAGATATTAGCTAAAGCCTGCACACAATGGCATGCCCCTGTGAAAATTGGTTGACGCTCGCGCACAAGATCAGGCTCTTGCGTGCATAATTTAGGTGACATCGACAGACCCCCTATGGACGTCGGCTAAGCTACTTCGGCCGAGGCCCGCACACAATGGCATGCCCTTGCGTGCATCTCTAGGGCGACATCAGCAGACCCCTATGCACATTGACCAAGCCACATCGGTCGAGGCCCGTACACAATGGCAGGCCCCTGCACAAATCGATCGATGCCCGCACACAATGGCAGGCCCCTGCGTACATCAGCCAAGTTACATCACCTGATTCCAGTGCAAAAGATCACGCCCCTACGTGCATCTCTTAGGCGACATCTACAAACCCTTGTGGATGTCAGCCAAGTAACATCAACCAAGGCCCGCACACAATATCATTCCCCTGCTTGCTTCACATGGGCGGCACTAGTAGACCCCTACACACATCGGCAAGGTAACATCGTCCTGGCGACATCGGTTGAGGCCCATACACAATGGCATGCCCTACATACATCGGCCAAGCCATATCACTCAATGTCCGTGCAAAAGGTCAGGCCCTAATGCAGTGTTCATCACGTAGGTGACAACGGCAGACCCCTGCGCATGTCACCTAAATAATATCGTTAAAGCTCACGCACAAAGGCAGACCACTGTGCACTTCAGCCAAGCGACACCAACCGAGGCTCGCGCACAATGGCAGACCCCCTGCGTGCATCTCCCAAGAAGCATCAATGAACCCCTGCGCACATCGGTAGAGAAATATCGAATGAGGACTTTACACAATGGTAGGCCCTCCGCACATTGATTGATAACCATGCACAAGGCAAGCCTCTGCACATCTCTTAGGTGAGATCGGCATACCCGCACACGTCGTTCAAGCGACATTGGTTGAAGCTGATGCACAATGGTAAACCCCTAAATGCATCAACTAGGTGGTATCAACGGACCCCTACCCACATCGGTCAGGCGACATCGGTCGAGGCCCGCATACAATGGCAGGTCCTTACGCACGTCAATCAAGCGACATCGGTCATGTTCCATGCGTTATATTAGTGGACCACTTCACACATCGGTCAAGCGATATCGATTGAGGTTCATGTACAATGGTACGCTCTCGTGCACATCACCCAAGAAAAAATGGCAAGCCCCTGCACTCATCACTCAAGCAACATTGGCGGAGTCATGCGCACATCGGCCTAGGCCCACACACAATAGCACACCCCTACACGCATCATCCAAGCAACATCAGCAGACCCCAACAGACATCGACTGAGGCCCGTGCATAATGGCAGGCCCCTGTGCACATCACCCAAGCAACATTGACGGACCCCTTCACACATTAGGGAAGTGACATCGATTGAGGCTCGCCTACTGGGGCAGGCCCCTGTGCATATCGGTTGACCGACATGTGTCGATGCCCACGCACAAGGCCAGGCCTCTGCGCGCATTTCTTTGGTGACATCGGTAGAGCCCTACGCACATTGAAAAAGAAACATCGGCTTAAGCTCACACACAACGGTAGGCCCATTCGTACATTGCCAAGGCAACATCAGCGTGCCCCTATGCACATCGGCCAAGGCCTGAACACAATGGTAAGCCCTTGCGCTCATCATCCAAGTGACATCGACTGATACCCACGTATAAGCGCAGGCCTATGCCCCCATCGACCAGGTGACATCGATCGAGGTGCTTGCGCCAGCCTGACTTTAGTGGATGTCATCGCTTATTTTTAGGAAAAAATTGATACTAAAAAATTGAAAACTTTTATTTTTGTTATGTGAAAGTCATTTTTGTTAGACGAAGTGTGTTTGGTGGTATTTTTATATTTTTTTTAAAAAAATCCTACTTAATTATTTTTATTGAAAAATTTTGACATTTAAAAAATAAAATTTTCTTTTTGAAATCTATTATGTTTTATATTTGAAAGTAATTTGTGCAAGTAAAAAAAATTTTGATGATTTTTTTTCTTATTTTTCAGAAAATTTTGACATATAAAAAATTCAAAATTTTATTTTTTACATTTGAAATTCATTGGTGAAAGTTGAATAGTATTTGGGTGTTTTTTATATTTTCTTTTATTTTTTTCAAAAAAATTTCGACATATTAAAAAATCAAATATTTTTGTTGAACACCATTATTTTTTACATTTGAAATTCATTTGTTAAAGCGGAATTGTGTTTGGCAGTTTTTATATTTTTTTCTATTTAATTTTTTTTTATTTCGATATGTAAAATATATAAAAAAAATTATTGAAAACTATCAATTTTTAACTTTTAAAACTCATTTGTGCAAGGGGAATTGTGTTTGGTGGTTTTTTTATAGTTAATTTTATTTCATTTTCTATTTAATTACTTTTTTAGAAAATTTTGACATTTATAAAAATAATTATTTTTTAAAAAAACTATTATTTTTTATATGTGTTTTTCATATTTGTTTTTATTTTTTTCTTATTTAATTAATTTTTTTGGAAAATTTTGACATATAAAAATAATTTTTTTATTGAAAACTATTATTATAGACGTTTGAAACTCATTTGTGAAAGCGGAATTATGTTTGGTGGTTTTTCTTATTATTGTTTTTCTATAGATTTTTTTCGAATAATTTCGACATACATAAAAATAAACTTTTTTTGAAAACTATTATTTTTTATATTTGAAACTCATTTGTGCAAGCGGAATTATTTTTGACTACGTCCCTGCCTTTGTACACACTACCCGTTGCTCCTATCAGTCGAATGATAAGGTGAAATGTTCAGATCGCAGTGACATGGGCAATTCGCTGCCCGCGACGTGGCGAGAATTCCATTGAACCTTATCATTTAGTGAAATGAGAAGTTGTAACAAGGTTTATGTATGTGAACATGCAAAAAAATCATTATCAAAACCTATAAAGTAGAAGGACCAGCAAACATGTTTGAACACTCGGGGGCAACACGCGACTGGGTGCCTAGGCCCCTGCCTGCAGGTCGCCTTCCAATCCCCGGAGTGCGCGCTCGCGCACCTCTCGGGCGACTAATAAATCCTGGTGCATAAAACACCAAGGATTGTAAATTGATAGCCCGCCCATCGCACCCAATCTTTAGAGTTCGTTGGGGGATGTGTACTTCTTTTGAAACACAAACGACTCTCAACTATGGATATCTCGGCTCTTACATCGATGAATAATGTAGTGAATTACGATACTTGCTATGAACGGCAGAATCAAGTGAACCATTGATTTTTTGAACGCAAGTTGCACCCGAAGCCATTAGGCTGAGGGCACTTCTGCCTGGGCTTGAAGCCCGTTGTTCGCTTGTTAGGCTAGAAGCAACGCATGCGCCAGCCGTCTGCATATTGACCCGTAGGAACATGTCAACGCACATGCGACGTGGGTGGAAGCTAAGTGTTGAACTATGTTGACCAATAACTGGTCAAATGTGATGCTCGCACCCAATACCGATATAGCAATTAGAGGTTTTCTGTGTCGTCGAGTGCATTTCTAATGCCTAAGCATATGCCAACGGAAATTTTGTGCCAAATAATGATGTCACTATTATAGTTTTTTTGGGATGTCGAGTTCAATCCTAATGAAAAGTTACATGTCGATAGGCATATGAATATGTCAATGCACATGAGAACTCGGCAACATCTAGGTGGCATCGGCAGTCCCTTGCAAGCATCGCTTAAAGCCCACGTGACATTGGCAGGCTGCTGCGCGTCTCACCCAGGAGACATAGACAAACCCCTGGGCACATAGACCTGGTGACATCGGCTAAGGCCCGCACACAACGGCAGGACCCTACGCATATCTGCTAGGCAACATGGGCTAAAGCCAGCAAAAAATGGCATGCCCCTGTGCATTGGTTGATACCCACGCACAAGATAAGGCCCTTGCGTGCATCATTTAGGCGACATTGGCTGAGGCCCGTGCACAATGGCATGCCCCTACGCATATCACCAGGGCGACATCGGTATACCCCTACGCATATCGGTCGAGGCTCGTACAGAAGGGCAGGACCCTGCGCACAAATCGGTTGACGCCTGCACACAACAGCAGGCCCCTGCGCACATCAGCCAAATGATATTGGCTGATGCCCGCACACAAGATCACATCCCTACGTGCATTACTTACGCGACATCTGCAGACCCCTGTGGATGTCAGCCTAGTGACATCGACCAAGGCCCGCGCACAATGTCATGCCCCTGCGTGCATCACAAGGGCGATACTAGTAAACCCCTGCCAATATAGCCCAGGCGACATCGGCTGAGGCCCACACATAATGACAGACCCTGTGTACATCGGCCAAGCCATATCATTCAATGCCTGCGTACAAGGTCAGGCCCTAATGCAATGTCCATCACTTAGGTAATATCAATAGACCCCGGCCACATCGCCCAAATAATATCGTTGAAGCTCGCGCACAAAGGCTTACCGCTGTGCACCTTGGCCAAGCCAAATCAACCGAGGATCGCACGCAACGGCAAACCCCTACGTGCATCTCCCAAGAAGCATCGGTGAACCCCTACACACATCGGTAGAGCAATATCCGATGAGGCCTTTACACAATGGCAAGCCCCTGCGTACATTGATTGATAACTGTGCTCAAGGCAATGCCTCTACGTATCAATTTGGTGACATTAGTAGACCCTACGCACGTTGTTCAACCGATATTGGTTGAAGCCGATGCACAATGGTAAGCCCCTACGCGCATCACCAAGGTGTTATCGATAGACCCCTACCCACATCAGCAGGCGAGATCGGTTGAGGCCCACATACAACAACAGGCCCCTACGCACGTCAGTCAAACGACATCGGTCATGTCCCGCGCATAATGACTGGTCCGTGCGTGATATTAGTGAACCACTTCACACATCATTCAAGAAATATTGATCGAGGTTCATGTACAATGGTACGCCCTCATGCGCATCGCCCAAGCAAAAAAGGCAGGCCCCTGCACACATCACTCAAGCAACATCGGCGGCATGATCACATCGGCCTACGCCCACACACAACAACACGCCCCTACACACATCATCCAAGAAATATCAGCGGACCCCTACGGACATCGGTTGAGGCCCAGGCACAATGGCAGGCCCTTGCGCACATCACCCCTTCACACATTAGCCAAGCGACATCGATCGAAGCCCGCCTATAAAGGCAGGCCCCTGCGCATATCGATTAAGTGACATGTGTCAATGCCCGCGCACAAGGCCAGGCCTCTGCGTGCATCGCTTAGGCGACATCGGTAAAGCCCTATGCACGTCGAAAAAGCTACATCGGTTTAGGCTCACGCACAACGGTAGGGTCATGCGCACATCGCCAAGGGTACATCGGTGGCCCCTATGCACATTGGCCATATGACATCGGCCAAGGCCTGAACACAAAGGTAAGCCCTTGCGCTCATTAGCCAAGTGACATCGACCGATAACGACGCACAAGCGCAGGCCTAGGCCCCCATCGCCTAGGCGACATCGATCGAGGTGCTTGCACCCACCCTACATTGTGGATGTCATCGCTTATTTCTAGGAAAAATTTGATACTAAAAAATTGAAAACGTTTATTTTTGTTATGTGAAAGTCATTTTTGCTAGTCGAAGTGTTTTTGGTGGTATTTTTATATATTTTTAAAAAAATTACTATTTAATTATTTTTTTGGAAAATTTTAACATTTAAAAAATAAAATTTTCTTTTTGAAATCTATTATTTTTTATATTTGAAAGTCATTTGTGAAGTAAAGTTTTTTTTGACGATTTTTTTCTAATTTTTTCATTTTAAAATATTTTTTTAGAAAATTTCGACATATAAAAAAATCAATTTTTTTATTGAAAACTTTTATTTTTGATATTTGAAATTCATTGGTGAAAGTTGAATTGTGTTTGGTGGTTTTTTATATTTTCTTTTATTTTTTTCTATTTAATTATTTTTTCAAAAAAATTTGACATATAGGAAAATCAAAATATTTTTATTTTACACTATTACTTTTTACATTTGAAACTCAATTGTGAAAGCGTAATTGTGTTTGGCAGTTTTTATATTTTTTTCCTATTTAATTACTTTTTTCAGAAAATTTTGATATGTAAAAAATCAAAAATTTGTATCGAAAACTATAATTTTTTAACATTTGAACTCATTTGTGCAAACGGAATTGTGTTTGGTGATTTTTTATAATTTATTTTATTTCATTTACTATTTAATTACTTTTTTGGAAAATTTTGACATATATAAAATAATTATTTTTTTGAAAACTATTATTTTTTATATTTCGAACTCATTTCTGTAAGCGGAATTGTGTTTGGTGGGTTTTTCATATTTGTTTTTATTTTTTGGAAAATATCTACATATAAAAAATCTATTTTTTAATTGAAAACTATTATTTTAGACGTTTGAAACTCATTTGTGAAAGCTGAATGTTTGGTGGTTTTTTATTATTTTCTTTTCTATGTAATTTTTTTGAAATATTTCGACATTTATAAAAATATTTTTTTAAAATTCTATTGTTTTTTATATTAGAAGCTCAATTGTGCAAGCGGAATTGTGTTTGACTACGTCCCTGGCCTTTGTACACATTGCTTGTTTCTCCAACTAATCGAATGATCCACTGAAATGTTGAGATCTCCGTGACATGGGCGATTCGCTGCCCGTAACGTTGCGAGAATTCCGTTGAACCTTATCATTTAGAGGAATGAGAAGTTGTAACAAGGTTTACGTAGGTGAGCATGCAGAAGGATCATTACAAAAACCTACAAAGTAGAACGACCCGTGAACATGTTTGAACAATAGGGGGCAACGTGCGGCTAGAGTTCCTAGGCTCCCTGCCTGCAGGTCTCCCTCCCTTCCCCGGCGTGCGCTCTCACGCACCTGTCAAGCAATTAATGAATCCTCGTGTATAAAATGCCAAGGATTGTAAATTGATAGTCCGCCCCACACTCCTAATCTATAGAGTTCATTGGGGGATGTGTACTTCTTTTGAAACACAAATGAATCTCGGCAACAGATATCCTGGTTCTTGCATCGATGAAGAACATAGTGAATTGTGATACTTGATATGAATTGCAGAATCAAGTGAACCATTGAGTTTTTGAAGGAAAGTTGCACCCGAAGCCATTAAGCCGAGGGCACTTCTGCCAGAGCTTGAAGCCCGCCGTCCGCTTGCTGGGCTAGAAGCGACGCATGCGTCCATCGTCTGCATGCCGACCCGTAGAAAGATGTCAACGCACATGCGATGTCGGCGGCAGCTAAATGTTGAAATATGTTAACCAATAACTTATTGGATGCGATGCTCGCTCTGAATACCAATGTAGCAATTACTAGTTTTCTGTGTCGTCAAGTGCATTTCTAATGCCTAATCATGTGCCAACGGAAAATTTATGCCAAAAAATGATGTCACTATTATAGGTTTTCTGGGATGTCAAGTGCAATCCAAATGAAAAGTGACATGTCGGGAGGCATAGGAATATGTCAACACACATGCGAACTCGGCAGGATCTAGGTGACATCGGCAGCCCCTTTCAAGCATCGTTTAAAGCCCACGTGACATTGGCAGGCCGTTGCGCGTCTCGCCCAGGAGAAATCGATAGACTCCTACACACATGGACCTGGCGACATCAGCTTAGTCCCGCACATAATGGTAGGACATAACTGTCAGGCAACATAGGCTAAAGCCTTCACAGAATGACATGCCCCTGTGCACATTGGTTGATGCCAGCGCATAAGATCTGGCCCTTGCGTGCGTCATTTAGGAGACATCGACAGACCCCTGTGGACGTTGGCTAAGAGACATTGGTCGAGGCCCAAGCACAATGGCATGCCCGTGCATGCATCACGAGGGCGACATCGGTAGACACCTACGCACATCGTCCAGGCGACATCTGTCGAGGCCCGTACACAATGGCAGGCCCCTGTGCATATCGGTTGACGCCCGTACACAATAGCAGGCCCTGCGCACATCAGCCAAGTTACATCGGCTGATGTCCGTACACAAGATCACGCCTCTACGTGCATCACTTAAGCGACATCTACAGACCCCTGTGGATGTCGGCCAAGAGACATCGACCAAGGTCCGCGCACAATGTACTGCTGCCCCTTATCGGCTGATGCCCGGGCACAAGATCAGGCCGTTGAGTACGGGCCTTGGCTGATGCTGCCTGGCCGTGCATCACAAGGGCGGCATTAGTAGACCGCTGCACACATCAGCCAAGTGAAATCGGCTGAGGCCCGCACACAACGGCAGGCCCTGCGTACATCAGCCAAGCCATATCACTCAATGCCCATGCACAAGGTCAGGCCCTAATGCAATGTCCATCATGTAGTTGACATCGGCAGACCCTTTTGCACGTCACACAAATATTAACGTTAAAGCTCGCGCACAAAGGTTTACTGTTGTGCATCTTGGTCAAGCGACATCAACCGAGGCTCGCACACAATAACAGACCCTTGCGTGCATCTCCCAAGAAGCATCGGTGAACCCCTGCGCACATCGGTAGAGCGATATTTAATGAGGCCTTTACGCAATGGCAGGCCCCTGCGCACAAGGTAAGGCTTCTGTGCATCGCTTAGGTGACATCAGCAGACCCTGCGCACATCGTTCAAGCGACATTGGTTGAAGACAATGCACAATAGTAAGCCCCTACGCACATCACCTAGGTGGTATGGACGAACCCCTACCCACATCGTCTAGGCGACATCGGTCGGGGCTAGCATATAATGGCAGGCCCCTATTCACGTCAGTCAAGCAGCATCGGTCATGCCCCGTGCATAATGCATGGTCCGTGCTTGAGACTAGTGGACCACTTCACACATCAGTCAATTGATATCCGTCGAGGTTCATGTACAATGGTACGCCCTCGTGCGGATCGCCCAAGAAAAAATGGCAGGCCCCTGCACGCATCGCTCAAGTAACATCAGCGGACCCCTACGCACATCGGCCTAGGCCCACACACTACATCACACCCCTACACGTATCATCCAACCAACATTAGCGGATCCTTATGGACATCGGCTGAGGCCCGTGCACAATGGTAGGTCCCTGCACACATCACCCAAGCGACATCACGGACCCCTTCACACATTGGCTAAGCGACATCGATCGAGGCTCGAATACAAGGGCAAGCCCCTACACACATCAGTTAAGCAACATGTGTCTATGCCCGCGCACATGGCCAGGCCTCTGCGTGCATCACTTAGGTGATATCGACAGAGCCCTACGCACGTCAAAAAAGCTAAGTTGGCTTAGGCACACGCACAATGGTAGGCCCATGCACATATTACCAAGCCTACATTGGCGCGCCCCTACGCACATCTGCCATACGACATCGGCCAAGGCCTGCACACAATGGTAGGCCCTTGCGCTCATCAGTTAAGTGACATTGACCGATGCTCACGCACAAGCACAGGCCCACGCCCCTATCGCCTAGACGATATCGGCCGAGGCGATCACGCCCACCCGACATTAGTGGATGTCATCGCTTATTTTTAGAAAAAATTCAATACAAAAAATTGAAAACTTTTATTTTTGTTATGTGAAAGTCATTTTTGCAAGCCGAAGTGTGTTTGGTGATGATTTTATTTTTTTAAAAAAAATTCCTATTTAATTTTTTTCCGAAAATTTTACATTTTAATTTTTTTTGGTGGATTTTTATAATTTTTTAAAAAGTTTCGACATATAAAAAAATTAAAATTTTTTATTGAAAACTTTTATTTTTGACATTTGAAACTCATTGGTGAAAGTGGAATCGTGTTTGGTGGTTTTTTTATATTTTCTTTTATTTTTTCTATTTAGTTATTTTTTTGAAAAACTTTGGCATATAAAAAAATCAAATGTTTTTATTGAATACTATTATGTTTTACATTTGAAACTCATTGGTGAAAGCAGAATTTTGTTTGGCGATTTTTTTTGTTTACTATTTAATTATTTTTGTAGAAAATTTTGATAATTAAAAAAATAAAATTTTTTTATTGAAAGCTATCATTTTTTAACGTTTGAAACTTATTTTTGCAAGCAGAATTGTGTTTGATGGTTTTTTTTATAGTTTATTTCATTTCATTTACTATTCAATTACTTTTTTGGAAAATTTTGACATATATAAAAATAATGATTTTTTTGAAAACCATTATTTTTTATATTTCAAACTCATTTGTGCAAGAAGAATTGTGTTTGGTGGGTTTTTCATTTTTATTTTAATTTTTTTGGAAAAATTTGACATATAAAAAATCAATTTTTTATTGAAAATTATTATGTTAGACGTTTGAAACTCATTTGTGAAAGCGAAATTGTGTTGGGTGGTTTTTTTTTTTTCTATTAATTTTTTTTGAAAAATTTCGACATATGTAAAAATAATTGTTTTTGAAAACTATTATTTTTTATATTTGAAACTCATTTGTGCAAGCGGAATTGTGTTTGACTACGTCCTTGCCCTTTGTACACACTGCCTGTTGTTCCTACCAATCGAATGATCCAGTGAAATGTTCAGATCGCGGTGACATGGGCGATTCGCTGCTGCGACAGCACGAGAATTCCTTTGAACCTTATCATTTAGAGGAATGATAAGTTGTAACAAGGTTTACATAGGTTAACATTTGGAAGGACCATTATCAAAACCTATAAAGTAGAACGTCCCACGAACATGTTTGAACACTCGGGGGTGACGCACGGCTAGGGTACCCAAGCCCCCTGCCTATAGGTCTCCCTCCCGCCCTCGGTGTGTGTGCTTGCACAACTTTCGGGCGTCTAACGAATCCTGGTGCATAAAATGCCAAGTATTGCAATTTGATAGCCCGCCCCTCACACCAATTTGTATAGTTTGTTGGGGGATGTGTACTTCTTTTGAAACACAAATAACTCTCGGCAACAGATATCACAGCTCTTGTATCGATGAAGAATGTAGAGAATTGTGCTACTTGCTGTGAATTGCAGAATCAAGTGAACCATTGAGTTTTTGAAGGAAAGTTGCACCCGAAGCCATTAAGCCGAGGGCACTTCTGCTAGAGCTTGAAGCCCGCCGTCCGCTTGCTGGGCTAGAAGCGACGCATGCGCCCATCGTCTGCATGCCGAACCGTAGAAAGATGTCAACGCACATGCAATGTCGGCGGTGACTTGTTTAACTATGTCTACCAATAACTTGGCGAATGCGATGCTCGCACCCAATACCAATGTAGCAATTAGAGGTTTTTCGTGTCGTCGAGTGCATTTCTAATGCTTAATCATATGCCAACAGAAAATTTGTGCCAAATAATGTTGTCACTATTATAGGTTTATTGGGATGTCGAGTGCAATCCTAATGAAAAGTGACATGTCAAGAGGCGTAGAAATATGTCAACGCATATGCGAACTCGACAACATCTAGGTGAAATCAGCAGCCCCTTGCAAGCATTGCTTTAAGCCCACGTGACATCAGCAGGCCGCTACGCGTGTCACCCAATAGACATCGACAGACCCCTGTGCACATAGACCTGGCGACAACGGCTGAGGACTTCATACAACGGCAGGACGCTACGCTTATCTGCCAGGCGACATCGACTAAAGCCTGCACAAAATGGCATGCCCTTTTGCACATTAGTTGATGCCCGGGCACAAGATCAGGCCGTTGCGTGCATCATTTAGGCGACATCGACAGACCCCTGCTGACGTTGGCTAAGTGACATCGGCCAAGGCCCGCACACAATGGAATGCCCCTGCGCGCATCACCAGAGCAACATCAGTAGACCCCTATGTACATCGGCCAGGCGGCATCAGCCAAGGCCCGTACACAACGGTAGACCCTACGCACATATGTTGACGCCCGCACACAAAGGCAGGCCCAAGCGCACATCAGCCAAGTGACATCGGCTGATGCCTGTGCAAAAGATCACGCCTCTACGTCCGTCGCTTAGGAGACATCTGCAGGCCCATGTGGATTTCGGCCAAGTGACATAGACCAAGGCCCGTGCACAATTCAATGCCCCTGCGTTCATCACAAGGGTGGCATTAGTAGACCCTTACACACATTGGCCAGGTGACATCGGCTGAGGCCCTCACACAACGGCAGGCCCTGCGTAATCAGCCAAAACATATCACTCAATGCCCGCGCATAAGGTCTGGCCCTAATGCAGTACATTCATGTATGTGACATTGGCAGACCCTTACGCACGTCACCCAAATCATAACGTTAAAGCTCGTGCACAAAGGCAGACTGTGCATAATGCTTGGTCCCTACGCACGTTAGTCAAGCCACATCGAATGAGGCCCGCATACAATGACAGGTCCCTACGCACGTTAGTCAAGCGAAATCGGTCATGTCCCGCGCATAATGCTTGGTCCGTGCATGATATCAATGAACCTCTGCACACATCAGTCAAGCGATATCAGCCGAGGTTCATGTGCAATGGTACGCCCTTGTGTGCATCGCCCAAGCAAAAATGGCAGGCCCTTGCACGAATCGCTCAAGCAACATCGGCATGCACTTACACATATCAGCCTAGGCCCACACACAACAGCACGTCTCTACACGCATCATCCAAGCAATATCAGTGGACCCTTACGGACATCGGTTGAAGCCTGTGCACAATGGCAGGCCCCTGCGCACATCACCCAAGCAACATCGACGGACCCCTTCACACATCGGCCAAGCGACATCATTCGAGGCCCGCATACAAGGGGAAGCCCCTGCCCACATTAGTTAAACGACATGTGTGGATGCCCGCGCAAAAGGTCAGGCCTTTGCGTGCAACGCTTAGGTGACATCGGCAGAGCCCCACGCACATCAAAAATGCTACATCGACTTAGGCTCACGCACAATGGTAGGCCCATGCGCACATCGCCAAGGCTACATCAGTCGGCCCCTACGCACGCCATATGACATCAGCCAAGGCCTGCATGCAACGGTAGACCCTTGCACTCAACAGACAACTGACATCGAACGATGCCCATGCACAAGCGCAGGCCCATGCCCACATCGCCCAGGCGACATTGTAAGAGGCGCTCGCGCCCACCCGACATTAGTAGATGTCATCGCTTATATTTAGAAAAATATTGATACAAAAATAATTGAAAACTTTAATTTTTGTTATATGAAAGTCATTTTTCAAGCCGAAGTGTGTTTGGTGGTGTTTATATATTTTTTTAAAAAATTCCTATTTAAGTATTATTTCAAAAAATTTTAACATTTAAAAACAGAAAAATTTTCTTTTTGAAGCCTATTATTTTTTATATTTGAAAGTTATTTGTGCAAGTAAAAATTTTTTGGTGGTTTTTTTTATTTTTTTCATATTTAATTATTTTTTCGGGTTATTTCGACATAGAAAAAAAATCAAAAAATTTTATTGGAAATATTTATTTTTGACATTTGAAACTCATTATGAAACCGGAATTGTGTTTGATGGTTTTTTTATATTTTCTATTTGATTATTTTTTTCAAAAAATTTCTATATTTAAAAAAATCAAATTTTTTTTATTGAAAACTATCATTTTTTAACATTTAAAGCTCATTTGTGCAAGCGGAATTGTGTTTGGTGGTTTTTTTTATAGTTTATTTTATTTCATTTATTATTTAATTAATTTTTTGTAAAATTTCGACATATATAAAAGTAATTATTTCTTTTGAAAACTATTATTTTTTATAGGGATAAGACACAAGTACCCCCAAGATTATGACCGAAATCACAGAGACACACCTAAACTTAACTAGGGTCCTATTGCCCCCTGAACTAATTTAAAGTAAAATAAATACACCACAAATGATGACATAGCATAGAGAGTGAGCACACTCTCTTGAAGGCAAGTGATAAGTGCACAAATTGGACACATGACATGTAATGACCCTCCAGGTCATTTTTGAACTTATGCATTCATTCCGTTGTTTAGAGCGTTCCTATAGCGACCCCAAGTCATTTATGACTTGTTGGGACTGACAGTTCGGTCACCTGGTCGTTCATTTTGTTTTTATGCGAGTTATAATGTTTTGGAGCTTTTAAAACTTTAAAAGTTGATTTCGGTCATAACCTCAGGTAAACGACCTCAGAATGGAATTCTGATAGTTCCATCAGCTCCGAAATGGCAAAATTAGGCTAGTAGCATGGTCAACCTGAGTTTCGAGACTTTCGGTGTGACTTTGGGCCATTTGGAGCTCTAGCCTTTGAAATTTGGCCTTAGGTTAAATTTAACCAACTTTCTTGGAAAATGCACTCGGATGAAAATTTCATCAGCGTGGTCAGTTCCAGAATGTCAAGTTTGGTCTAGACCAACCCTTCGTGCGCTTCCCGAGACTTCCGGGCTAATTTCGAGGCCCGTTGTGGGTTTTGGCTAAAAATGGCACTTGGGTGTGGGACCCACTTTTTGTCGAAATGACCTTGAATGAAAATTTCTACTACACCATTGAGTCCAGAACGTCAAATTTGGTATGGTAGCATATCTCATTTGCGCGCACCAGGTCCTGAACGAATCTCGGGCACCCCGCCGGAGACTTGGCAACCTCCCAAAAATCAACTGATGTTGTAGGTCACTTACTTCTTCTCGTTCGCGGGCCAAGGGCGCGTTCGCGGAGGTATAGAATTTTCCTCTCCGCGATCGTGGAGTAGGCATCTCTTCTCCGTGTTCGTGAGTAGGTCTCCGCGTCCGCGGAGGTCTGGGATACTTCCTTCCATGTTCGCGGGCTTGTCTCCGCATTCGCGAATTTCGACGTATAAAAATATCAATTATTTTATTGTAAATTATTATTTTTTACATTTGAAACTCATTTGTGAAAGCGAAATTGTGTTTGGGGTTTTTATATTTTTTCCAATTTAATTATTTCATTTAGAAATTTTCGATATGTAAAAAGATCCAATTTTTTTATTGAAAACTATCATTTTTTTCACATTTGAAACTCATTTGTGCAAGCGGAATTGTGTTTGGTAGTTTTTATATAGTTCATTTTATTTTATTTACTATTTAATTACTTTTTTATAAAATTTCAACATATGTAAAAATAATTATTTTTTAAAATCTATTATTTTTTATAATCCAAACTCATTTGTGCAAGCGGAATAGTGTTTGGTGGGTTTTCCATATTTGTTTTTATCTTTTTCCTATTTAATCATTTTTCATAATATTTCGATGTATAAAAAAATTAATATTTTATTAAAAACTATTATTATAGACGTTTGAAACTCATTTGTGAAAGAGGAATTGTGTTTGATGGTTTTTTTAATTATTTTTTATAGTATAAAAATATTTTTTATAAAACTATTATTTTTATATGTGAAACTCATTTGTACAAGCGGAATTGTGTTTGACTACGTCCCTGCCCTTTGTGCACACTGCCCGTTGCTCCTACCAATCGAATGTTCCGGTGAAATATTCAGATCGCGGCGACATAGGCGATTCGCTGCCCTGACATCACGAGAATTCCTTTGAACCTTATCATTTAGAGAAATGAGAGGTCGTAACAAGGCTTACATAGGTGAACATGCAGAAGGATCATTATCAAAACCTACAATGTAGAACGACCCGCAAATAAGTTTTAACACCCGGGGGCGACGCGCGGCTAGGGTGCCAGGGCCCCTTGCCAGCAGGTCTCCCTCACATCCCTAACGTGCGCGCTCGTGCACGTGTCGGGCGACTAACGAATCCTGGTGCATAAAATGCCAAGGATTGTAAATTGATAGCTTCCGCCTCGCACCCAATCTATAGAGTTCGTTGGGGGATGTACACTTCTTTTGAAACACAAACAGCTCTCGGCAACGGATATCTCGGCTCTTGCATCAATGAAGAAAGTAGTGAATTGCGATACTTGTTGTGAATTGCAGAATCAAGTGAACCATTGAGCCTGGGCACTTCTGCCTGGGCTTGAAGCCTGCCTTCCACTTGCTGGGCTAGAAGTGATGCATGCGATCGCCGTCTGCATGCTGACCCGTAGGAAGATGTCAACGCACATGCGACGTCGACGGCGGCTAAGTGTTGACTATGTTAACTAATAGCTTGTCGAATGCGATGCTCGCACCCAATACCGATGTAGCAATTAGAGGTTTTTCGTGTCGGCAGTGCATTTCTAATGCCTAATCATATGCCAACGAAAAATTTCTGCCAAATAATGATGTCACTATTATAGTAATTTTTTGGATGTCGAGTGCAATCCTAATGAAAAGTGACATGTCGAGAGGCGTAGGAATATGTCAAAGCACATGCAAACTTGGCAGCATCTAGGTGACATCGGCATCCCCTTGTAAGCATCACTTAAAGCCCACGTGACATTGGCAGGCCACTGTGCGTCTCGCCGAGTGGACATCGACAGACCTTTGCGCACATAGAACTTGTGACATCGGCTGAGGCCCGCACACAATGACTGGACCCTACGCATATCTACCATCCAATATCGACTAAACCCCGCACACAATGGCATGCCCCTGCGCACATTGGTTGATGCCCGCGCACAAGATCAAGCCCTTGCATGCATCATTTAAGAGACATCGCCATACCCATCTGGACGTCGGCTAAGTGACATTGGCCGAGGCCCGCGCACAATGGTATGCCCCTGTGCTCATCACTAGGGTAACATCGGTAGACCTCTTCGCACATAAGCCAGGTGACATTGGCCGAGGCCCATACATAACAGAGGACCCTTGCACACATCGGTTGACACCCGCACACAACGGCTGACACCCGCACACAACGGCAGGCCCCTGTGCACATCAGCCAAGTGACATCGGTTGATGCCCGCTCATAGGATCACGTCCCTAAGTGCATCGCTTAGGAAACATCTGCAGACCCCTGTGGATGTCGGCCAAGTGACATCGCCCAAGACTTGCGCACAATGTCATGCCCCTACGTGCATCACGAGGGCGACATTAGTAGACCCCTGCACACATCGGCCTGGCAACATTGGCCAGGCGAGATCGATTGAGGCCCGAACACAATGGCAGGCCCTGCGTACATCGGCCATGACATATCACTGAATGCCCGCGCACAAGGTCAGGCCCTAATTTAGTGTCCATCACGTATGTGACATCGGCAAACCTCTGTGCATGTTGCCCAAATAATATCGTTAAAGCTCGCGCACAAAGGTAGACCACTGTGCATTTCGGCCAAGTGACATCAATCGAGGTTCGCGCACAACGGCAGACCCCTGCATGCATCTCCCAAGAAGCATCAGTGAACCCCTATGCACATCGGTAGAGTGATATTGGATGAGGCCTTTACACAATGGCAGGCCTCTATGCACATTGATTGATAACCGCGCATAAGGCAAGGCCTCTGCGCATCGCTTAGGTGACATAGGTAGACCCTACGCACGTCATTCAAGTGATATTGGTTGAAGCCGATGCACAATAGTAAGCCCCTACGCGCATCACCTAGGTGGTACCGACAGACCCCTACCCACATTAGCCAGGTGACATCGGTCAAGGCCCAAATACAAGGGCAGGCCCCTACGCACGGCAGTCAAGTGACATCGGTCATGTCCCGCGCATAATGCCTGGTCTATGCTTGATGTCACTGGACCACTCCACACATCAGTCAATAGATATCGGTCGAGGTTCATGTACAATGGTATGCCCTTGTGCACATTGCCCAAGCAAAAATGGTAGGTCCTTGCACGCATCGCTCAAGAAAAATCGACGGACCCATGCACACATCGGCCTAGGCCCACACATAATAGCACGCCCCTACATGCATCATCCAAGAAACATTAGCGGACCACTACGGATATCAGCTGAGGCCCATGCACAATGACAGGCCCCTGCGTACATTGGTTAAGAAACATATATCGATGCCTATAATGACCCTCCTGGTCATTTTCTAGTTAATGCCTTCTTTCCATCATTTAGAGAGTTCCTGTAGCGACCCCGAGTCATTTAGGACTTGCTAGCACTGACTTTTCGGTCGCTTGGTCATTCGTTTGGGTTTTATGCCCATTTTCTTGTTTTGGAGCTTTTAAAACTTGAAAAGTTGATTTCGGTCATAACCTCAGGTAAACAACCTCAGAAGGAAATCCTGATGGTTCCATCAGCTCAGGAATGGCCAAATTAGGCTAGTAACATGGTTGGCACGAGTCCTCAGGCTTTCGGTGTGACTTTTGGGCCATTTGATGCTTTGGCCTTTGAAATTTGGCATAAGTTTGACTTTGATCAGCATTCTTGGTAAAAGCACTTGGATGAGAATTCCATCAGCGCGGTTAGTTCAAGAATGCCAAGTGTTGTCTAGAATGACCCTTCGTGTGCTTCTCGGGGCTTCCTATCTAATTCCGAGGCCCTTTGTGGAATTTGGCAAAAATGGCATTTGGGGTGTGGGACCCACTTTTTGTCGAAACGACCTCATATAGAAATTTTGATTGCGCCACTGAGTATGGAACGTTGAATTTGATTGGGTAGCATAACTCGTTTGCATGCACGGGGTTTCAAATGAATCCAGAGTACCCCGTCAGAGTTTTTGCAAGGGCCAAAACTCAGCTGGTGCAACAGCTGTGTTGCAGACCTCATTTGTTCTCCACATTCGCGGGCCAGGGGCCGTGTTCGTGGAGGTCTGTCTTGTTGTTATCCATGTTCGCGGAGAGGCTCCGCGTCTGCGTAGCTCTTCCTTTCTCCTCTCCGTGTTCGTGGAAGGCTAGTCACGTTTGCGGAGGTCTGGATCCTTTACCTCCACGTTCGCGGGCTCTCAGCCTCATTCGCGGAGGTATGACGCGTCTAGTCTTTTATTTAAAAACCAAACACGAAGCTACATTGTTGCATAAGTTTGGAAATTGTTTTATCTCTCGATATAAGTCAAAATTTGGCGATTCAAAGTCCTAGGTGTCCGGAATTGTTGTGGCTACGAGGGTGATCAATCAGAGGGTGTCGAAAAGTCCTCGTTTGAGGTAAATTGTTATTTCTTTGGGCTATTTTTAGTTAGTTTTTGTGATTTTGTTAGAATTGTTGCATGTTGTGGTTGTTGGCTGTTCCCAGCCCCGAAATGTGTTCTTTTATGGAACACAAGTTTGGGGGAGTGTTTTGGACCTCTTCACGAAGTCAATTCCAAAAATTCTGAAGCGGATTCCACATTTCCTTATTTTGACTCCGAAATTGGTCCATCTCCGATTTTGATGATTTTGTTGTCTAAATGACCCTGTTGATGCTGTGATTCTATTTTTGATAGCATGGCAGCATTTCGAGGCCGTTCAGAACGGAAAAGCTTTGGCATAGTGATTTAGAGTGCGCGTGGTCGACTTACGACTTTCTGGTAGGTTATGGCTTCCTTTCCTTTTTAGATTGAGCATGAATATGTGAATTCGTGATGATTGGTGTGAATTGGGGGCGGGCATCTGGTATGTCTTCTCTTCTACTCTTAAACCATGATTTAGGGTGATTTTATGCTATTTCGAGGGTAGTATCGTGCTGATAGGGGCTGCTTGTGTGTTGTTGCAATCCTTGTGTTTTATCTGGTTGATCTTTGGAGCATTTTGTGGCCTTAGTCTAGGATAGAATAGTGTTGCCTTAGACCCATGCACCTTTTGACTGTGGTATGTTTTCGACGTCGTTTTAGATGGACTAGGTCCTTGTAGACCGGATTAGCAGACTTAGGTCTGATGGTGTGAGCCTTAGCTTAGGCTGTTGTGCTGCTTGATAGCCTTTCTGTTTCTTCTCCCCATTTCTGTGGCTCCGATGCATTACCGAAGGGGGGGGGGTTTCGGGGTCTGGAGTGTTTTGGGCTTCGTATTTGTGGTGGTTTTGGTTGGTAGTGGACGTCGATCCATGATGACTTGGAATTTGATATCTTCTTCAGAGTTGTTTTGCCCCCGCACACTCTACTGGCTGGGCAGGACCCCCGAGAGTGGCTAGCTGGCTGGGTGATTCGATATGAGATATTTGAGTTGTTCTGCCCCTGCGCATTCTATTGGCTAGGCAGGGCCATCGAGAGTGGCTAGCTGGCTAGGTGATTGGATATGAGATATTTAAGTTGTTATTCCCCCGCACACTCTACAGGCTGGGCAGGGCCCCCGGGAGTGGCTAGCTGGCTGGGCGGATTTGATATCTGGGCCTTTGGTCGAGTTGTTATGCCCCTGGGCACTCTTGTTAGCTGGGCCGCTGATGCCCCTGGGAGTTGCTTACTGGTTGGGCAGCCCGATTTGGAAGTTAGACTTGTTGACTGGGTTGGAGTTGTTTGTTTCAGAGTTATTCTGGGTTACCCTTCGTTCCCGTAGTTTTAGTTATTCTGTGTACCTGTCGGGCTTATAGGGGTTCGTTCGGGTTTCACTTTACTTGTGCACGAGTGTACTTTCTGGGCTTATGGAGGTCCAGTTAGGTTTAGCTTAGCGGTTCTTTATTTCTTTCGATGCGCTCGTGTGTTTCTTTTATACCCCCTTGGGCTTCTTCTCTAGTCTAGATTGTATCCTTTCTGATTGCTTTTACCTTTCTTGCTCAGTTGGCCTATGATGCCTTATGGGTACCTATTGTTTTGGTACTCATGCTACACTTTGCATCTATTTTCATGATGCAGGTCCGAGCACCAACTATCAGCACTGAGATCGAGCCCACTGCACTCGTATTCGGAGGCGAGGGTGAGCACACAGCATCTTGGGATTACCCGTCTCCTTCTGTATATATATTAACTTACCTTTTTGCTTTTGACGCAGTCTTGTTTCTGTGGTCCACTTTTGGGACTTGTACTCGTTTTGTAGTAGCTTTGTACTTGTGACTTCCAGGTTCTAGGAGGGATCTTTTACTGTATATAGCATTTGGCTTGCTTCCGCTTTCCCTTCTGTTATTTTGTTATTTAGGCTTTAGCTTGGTTAGTTCTGCCCTCAATCTCATTACCAATTGGTTTTGGGATTTGGGTTCGCTTGCCTACTGGCGGGTTGTAGTAGGCGCCATCAGGACTCGAGAAATCCAGTCATGACAAATTTGGTATCAGAGCCCTAGGTTCGTCGGTCTCACTTGTACAGAGCTAACATCTAGTAGAGTCCTGTGGATCGGTGCGGAGACGTCTGTGACTTATCTTTGGGAGGCTATAGGATGTCGTTAGAAGGTTTTCTATTTTATATCACTTTCGTGCTTTCTAGTTGATTTCATGGAATCTTATTTGTTTCACTCTAATGCAGGATGGCTCGCACGTGTGGTAGAGCGGTTGTGGGTGATGCACTACAAACATTGAAAAAGCTACATCGGCTTAGGCTGAGGCACAACGGTCGGCCCACACATCGCCAAGGCTACATCTGCGGGACCCTATGCACATCGGCCACAACCTGCACACAACGGTAGGACCTTGCGCTTATTAGCCAAGTGACATCGACCGATGCCCATGCACAAGCACAGGCCCATGCCCCTATCGCCAAGTGACATCGGCCGAGGTGCTCACGCCTACCCCACATTAGTAGATGTCGTCGCTAATTTTTAGGAAAAATACAATACAAAAAAGTTTTGAAACATTTTTTTTATGTGAAAGTCATTTTTGCAAGCCGAAGTGTGTTCAGTGGTGTTTTTATATATATATATTTTTTTAAATCCTATTTAAATATTTTTTTGGAAAATTTTTATTTTTAAAAAAGGAAAAATGGCCTGATATACCTTTCAACTTTGTCATTTAGAGCTGATATGCCCCTCGTTAAGAAAGTGGATCATATATACCCTTACCGTTATACAAACGGCTCACATATACCCCTACCGTTACAAAGTGAGCTCACATATACCCTTCATTTAACGGAAGTGAAAAAAATTGTTTTAAAGTTATATTTTTTACAAAATTCATGTAGGAGTACATATGATCCTTCTAGCAAAGTTCAAGGTATATTTTAATCTTTTTCAATCAAAAATTATTTTTTTGACTTATTTGATTATCATTATTTGAGTTTCTTATTCTTATTTTATTTTTCTTTCATTCTTTAGTGTAAAGAAAAAAAAAATTTAAATTAATTTTTTTCTGACTATATTATAATTTAAAACTATTCGTTTCGGCTATATTGTAATTTACTTTTTGTATTTGAAAAAAAAATTTGGTCATCTATAATAAATTTTACAAAAAAATTAGTGAAACGTAAATAAATTTAACCATCAAAATAATAAATTTGAATTAGTCATTGAAACAAAAAAATACGTGTGAGGAGGATTAAATCTACCCATATGGATTATATTTTTTTAAGAAAACTAAATTAAAACTAATTAAAAAAAATAAATTAAAACTAATTTTTTCACTTCCCTTAGAGGAAAAGGGTATATGTGAGCTATTTGTATAACATTAGGGGTATATATGAGCCAGTTTCATAACGAGGGGTATATCAGCTCTAAATGACAAAGTTGAGGGGCATATCAAACCCTTTTCCCTTTAAAATATAAAATTTTCTTTTGGAAACCTATTATTTTTTTATATTTTAAACTCATTTGTGCAAGTAAAATATTTTTGGTGGTTTTTTAAAATTTTTAATTTTTTTCATATATAATTATTTTTTTCAGAAAATTTTGACATATAAAATAATTAATTTTTTTATTGGAAACTTTTATTTTTGACATTTGAAACTCATTGGTGAAAGTGGAATTGTGTTTACCGGTTTTCTTATATTTTTTCTATTTAATTATTTTTTTCAGAAAATTTCGACATTTAAAAAAATTAAATTTTTTTATTTGAAATTTTTATTCTTTACATTTGAAACTAATTGGTGAAAGCGTAATTGAGTTTGGTGGTTTTTTATATTTAATTATTTATTGTAGAAAATTTCAACATATAAAAAAAATAAATGCTTTTACTGAACACTATTATTTTTTACATTTGAAAATCATTTGTGAAAGCAGATTTGTGTTTGGTGATTTTATTTTTTTTTCTATTTAAATATTTTTCAAAAAAATTTGATATGTAAAAAATCAAAAACCTTTATTGAAAACTAACATTTTTTTAACATTTGAAACTCATTTGTGCAAGCGGCATTGTGTTTGGTGGGTTTTTTATTGTTTATTTTATTTCATTTATTATTTAATTAATTCTTTGGAAAATTTTGACATATATAAAAATAATTATTTTTTAAAAAAACTATTATTTTTTATATTTCGAACTCATTTGTGCAAGCGGAATTGTGTTTGGTGGGTTTTTCATATTTGTTTTTATTTTTTCCTATTTAATTATTTTTTAGAAAATTTCGACATATAAAAAAATGAATTTTTTATTGAAAACTATCATTTTAGATGTTTGAAACTCATTTGTGAAAGTGAAATTGTGTTTGGTGGTTTTTTTATTAATTTTTCAGAAAATTTCGACATATATAATTTTGTTTTGAAAACTATTATTTTTATATTTGAAACTCATTTGTGCAAGCGGAATTGTGTTTGACTTCTTCCCTGCCCTTTGTACACACTGCCCGTTGCGGAACCAATCGAATGATCCGGTGAAATGTTCATATCACGGTGACATGGGTGATTCACTGCCCGCGACGTCGGGAGAATTTACATTGAACCTTGTCATTTAGAGGAATGAGAAGTGGTAACAAGGTTTACGTAGGTAAACATGTAGAAGGATCACTATCAAAACCTAAAAAGTAGAACGACCCGCGAACATGTTTGAACACTCGAGGGCGATGCACGGCTAGGGTTCCTAGGCACCCTACCTACGGGTCTTCCTCCCTTCCTCGGTGTGCGCACTCGTGCACCTGTCGAGTGACTAATGAAACCTGGTGCATAAAACGCCAAGGATTGTAAATTGATAGCCCGCCCCTCGCACCCGATCTGTAGAGTTCATTGGGGGATGTGTACTTCTTTTGAAACATAAACAACTCTCGGCAACGAATATCTCAGATCTTACATCGATAAAGAACGTAGTGAAATGCGATACATGCTGTGAATTGCAGAATCAAGTGAACCATTGAGTTTTTGAACGCAAGTTGCACCCGAAGCCATTAGACCGAGGGCACTTCTGCTTGGGCTTGAAGCCTGCCGTCCGCTTGCTGGGCTAGAAGTGACACATGCGCCCACAGTCTGCATGCCGACCCGTAGGAAGATGTAAACGGACATGTGACGTCGGCGGCGACTAAGTGTTGAACTATGTTGACCTATTACTTGTCGAATGTGATGCTCGCACCCAATACTGATTTAGAAATTAGAGGTTTTCCATGTCGTCGAGTGCATTTCTAATGCCTAATCATATGCTAATGGAAAATTTGAACCAAATAATGATGTTACTATAATAGGTTTTTTTGGATGTCGAGTGCAATATAAATGAAAAGTGACATGTTGAAAGGCGTATGAATATGTCAACGCACATGTAAACTCAACAACATCTAGGTGATCTCGGCAGCCCTTGCAAGCATCGCTTAAAGCCCACGTGACATCGGCAGGCCGTTGTGCGTCTCGCCTAGGAGACATCGATAGACCCCTGCGCACATAAAACTTGCAACATCGATTTAGCCTGCACACAACGGCAAGACCCTATGAATATCTGCATGGTGACATCGACTAAAGCCCGCACACAATGCCATGCCTCTGCGCACATTGGTTGATGCCCGCACACAAGATCAGGCTCTGCGTGCATTATTTAGGCGACATCGACAAACCTTATGGACGTCGACTAAGCAACATAGGCCGAGGCCCACGCACAATGGCATTCCCCTTCACACATCGCTAGTGCGACATCGATAGACCCCTATGCACATCAGCCAGGCGTCATCAGCCAAGACCTGTACACAACGCAAGGCCCTTGCGCACATCGGTTGACGGCTGCACACAATGGCAAGCCCCTGCACACATCAGCCAAGTGTCATCGGTGGATGCCCGCGCACAAGATCACGCCCCTACGTGCATCACTTAGGCGACATTTTCAGATCCTTGTAGATGTCAGCCAAGTGACATCGACCAAGGCCCGCGTAGAATGTCATGCCCCTAAGTGCATCACAATTACGGCATTAATAGACTCCTGCACATATCGGCCAGGTGACATTGGCTGAGGCCCGCACACAATGATAGACCCTGCGTACATCGGCAAAGCCATATCACTCAATGCCCGCACACAAGGTCAGGCCCTAATGCAGTGTCCATCACATAGGTGACATTAGGAGACCCCTACGCACATCACCCAAATAATACTGTTAAAGCTCGCGCACAACAACAGACTGCTGTGCACTTCGGCAGAGCAACATAAACTAAGGCTTGCGCACAATGGCAGACCCCTGCGTGCATCTCCTAAGAAGCATTAGAGAACCCCTGCGCATATCAATAAAGCGATGTCGGATGAGGCCTTTACACAATGGCAGGCCCCTGCGCACAATGATTGATAACGGAACACAAGGTTGGCCTTTGCACATAGCTTAGGCGACATTGGTTCAAGCCGATGCACAATGGTAAGCCCCTACGCTCATCACCTAGGTGGTATCAACAGACCCCTACCCATATCAGCCATACGACATCGATCGAGGCCCATATACAATGGTAGGCCCCTACGCACGTCAGTCAAGCGACATCGGTCATGTCCCGCACATAATGCCTGGTCCATGCGTGATATAAGTGGACCTCTGCACACATCAGTCAAGCGATATCGGTTGAGGTTCATGTACAATGGTACGCCCTTGTGCGCATCACCCAAGCAAAAAACTGCAGGCCCCTGCACGCATCGCTCAAGTATCATCGACGGACCCCAGCAAACATCAGCCTCACACCCAATACCAATTTAGCAATTGGAGGTTTTTCGTGTCGTGAGTGCATTTCTAATGCATAATCATATGCCAACGGAAAATTTATGCCAAATAATGATGTCAGTTGTATAGGTTTTTTGGGATGTCGAGTGCAATCCTAATGAAAAGTGACATGTCAGAAGGCATAGAAACATGTTAATGCACATGCGAACTCAGCAACATCTAGGTGACATCGGCAGCCCATTGCAAGCATCGCTTAAAGCCCACGTGACATTAGTAGGCCGCTGCGCGTCTCAGCCAAAAGATATCGGCAAATCCCTGTGCACAAAGCCCTGGCGACATCACTTGAGGTCCACACACAACAGCAAGACCCTGCATATATCTACTAGGTGACATCAGCTAATGCCTGCACACAATGGCATGCCCATGTGCACATTGGTTGATGCCCGCGCACAAGATCAGGCTCTACGTGTATCATTTAGGTGACATCGACAGACCCTGTGGACGTCGGCTAAGCGACATTGGCCGAGGCCCATGTACAATGGCATGCCCTTGCGTGCATCGCTAGTGCGACATCGGTAGACCCCTACACACATGTGCCAGGCGACATCGGCTGAGGCCCATACACAATGTCAGGCCCCTACGCACTTCGGTTGAAACCTGCACACAACGGCAAGCCCCTGTGCACATCAGCCAAATGACATCGGCTGACGCCTGCACATAAGATCACGCCCCTACGTGCCTCACTTAGGCGACATCTTTAGACCCCTGCAAATTTTGGCCAAGTGACATCGACCAAGGCCCGCGCACAATGTCATACCCTTGCATGCATCACAATGGCAACATTAGTAGACCCCTGCACACATTGGTCAGGCAACATCGGCTGAGGACCGCACATAACGGCAGGCCCTGTGTACATCAGCCAAGCCATATCACTCAATGCCCAAGCACAAGGTCAAGCATTAATGCAGTGTCCATCCTGTAGGTGACATTGGCATACCCCTACGCACGTCTCCCAAATAATACCGTTAATGCTTGCGCATAACGGCAGACCGCTGTGTACTTCGGCCAAGCGACATCAATTGAGGCTCGCACACAATGAAAAAAGGTTGCATCTCCCAAGAAGCATCATTGAAACCCTGCGCATATCAATAGAGCGATATCAGATGAGGCCTTTACACAATGGTAGGCGTCTGTGCACATTGATTGATAACTGCGCACAAGGAAAGGCCTCTGCGCATCGCTTAGGTGACATCGACAGACCTTGCATACGTCGTTCAAGTTACATTGGTTGAGGCTGATGCACAATGGTAAGCCCTTACTCACAACACCTAAGTGGTATCGGCAGACCATACCCACATTGGCTAGGCGACATCGGTTAAGGCACGCATACAACTGCAGGCCCCTACGCACGTCAATCAAGCGACATCGATTATGTCCCGCGCGTAATGCTTGGTCAATGCTTAATATAAGTGGACCACTGCAAACATCAGTCAAGCGATTTCGATCGAGGTTCATGTACAATGGTACGCCCTTGTGCGCATCACCCATGAGAAAATGGCAGGCCTCTACAAGCATCGCTCCAGCAACAACGGCAGACCCCACTGCATATCGGCCTTAGCCCACAATAGCACGCCCCTACACGCATCATCCAAGCAACATCAGCAGACCCCTACGGACATCGGCTAAGCCCCGTACACAATGGCAGGCCTCTGCGCACATCACCCAAGCTACATCGATGGACCCCTTCACACATCAGCCAAGGGACATTGACCGAGGCTCCCATACAAGGGTAGGCCCTTGCGCACATTGGTTAAGCAACATCAGTTGATGCCCGCGCACAAGGCCAAGCCTCTACGCACAATGCTTAAGTGACATCGGCGAAGCCCTAAGCACATCGAAAAAGCTACATCGGCTTAGGCTTACGTACAATGGTAGGCCCATGCGCACATCGCCAAGGCTACATCGGCGGGCCCCTACGCACATCGGTCATACGACATCGGCCAAGGTTTGTACTCAAAGGTAGGCCCTTGCACTTGCCAGCCAAGTGACATCGACCGATGCCCACACACAAACGTAGGCCATGCCCCCATCGCCTAGGCAACATCGGCCGAGGCGCTCGCGCCCACCCGACAATAGTGAATGTCATCGCTTATTTTTAGGAAAAATTGATACAAAATAAAATTTAAAATATTATTTTTGTTATATGAAAGTCATTTTTGCAAGTCGAAGTGTTTTTGGTGGTGTTTCTATATTTTTTTAAAAAAAGAATTCCTAATTAATTATTTTTCAGAAAATTATGAATTTTTAAAAAATAAAATTTTCTATTGGAAATCTATTATTTTTTATATTTTGAAGTCATTTGTGCAAGTAAGATTTTTTTGGTGGGTTTTTACTTTTTTTTTATTTTTTTTCATATTTAATTATTTTTTCAAAAAAATTTGACATATAAAAAAATCAAAATTTTTATTGGAAACTTTATTTTTGACATTTGAAACTCATTGGTTAAAGCAAAATTGTGTTTGGGGGTTTTTTTTATATTTACTTTTATTTTTTTCTAATTAATTATTCTTTTAGAAAATTTCGGCATATAAAAAATCAGATTTTTTTATTAGAAACTTTTATTTTTGACCTTTGAAACTCATTGGTGAAAGCGGAATTGTGTTTGATAGTTTTTATATTTTCTTTTATTTTTTCTATTGAATTTTTTTTTCTTAAATTTCGACATATAAAAAAATTATTATTTTTACTAAACACTATTATTTTTTACATTTGAAACTCATTTCTGAAAGCGAAATTATGTTTGGCGGTTTTTATGCATTTTTTCATATTTAATTATTTTTTCAGAAAATTTTGATATGTAAAAAAATCAAAAAACAATTATTGAAAACTATCATTTTTAACATTTGAAATTCATTTGTGCAAGAGGAATTGTGTTTGGTGAATTTTTTATAGTTTATTTTATTTCATTTACAATTTAATTACTTTTTTGGAAAATTTCGACATATATAAAAATAATTAACTATTATTTTTATATTTCGAACTCTTTTGTGCAAGCGGAATTGTGTTTGGTGGGTTTTTCATATTTATTTTTATTTTTTCCTATTTAAATATTTTTTCAAAAAATTTCTACATATAAACAATTTTTTTTATTGAAAATTACTATTTTAGATGTTTGAAACTCATTTGTGAAAGCGGAATTATGTTTGGTGGTTTTTTGATTATTTTTTTCAGAATATTTTGACATATTAAAAGTATTTTTTTGAAAACTATTATTTTTATATTTGAAACTCATTTGTGCAATCGGAATTGTGTTTGACTACGTCCCTGCCCTTTGTACACACTGCCCGTTGCGGAACCAATCGAATGATCTGGTGAAAATGTTCAGATCGCGGTGACATGGGCTTTTCGCTGCCCGCGACATCGCGAGAATTCCATTGAACTTTATCATTTAGAGGAATGAGAAGTCATAACAAGGTTTACATAGGTGAACATGCAGGAAGGATCATTATCAAAACCTAAAAAGTAGAACGACCCGCGAACATGTTGAACATTCGAAGGTGATTCACGGCCCCCTGCCTGCTGGTCTCCATCTCGTCCCCGGCATGTGCGCTCGTGCACCTGTCGCGAGACTAACGAATCATGGTGCATAAAACGCCAAGGATACCCAATCTGTAGAGTTCCTTAGGGGATGTGTACTTCTTTTGAAACACAAACGACTCTCGGCAACGAATATCTCGGCTCTTGCATCGATAAAGAATGCATTGAATTGCGATACTTGTTACTAATGGTAGAATCAAGTGAACCATTGAGTTTTTGAACGCAAGTTGCGCCCGAAGCCATTCGGCCGAGGGCACTTCTGCTTGGGCTTGAAGCCCGCCATCAGCTTGATGCGCTAGAAACAATGCATGCACCCGCCGTCTGCATGCCGACCCGTAGGAAGATGTCAACATACATGCAACGTCGGCAACGACTAAGTATTGAACTATGTTGACCAATAACTTCTCGAATGCGATGGTCGTACCCAATACCGATTTAGCAATTAGAGGTTTTTCGTGTCCTAGAGTGCATTTCTAATGCCTAATCATATGCCAACGGAAAATTTGTGCCAACTAATAATGTTACTATTAGAAGTTTTTTGGGTTGTCGAGTGCAATCATAATGAAAAGTGACATGTCAAGAGGCGTAGGAACGTGTCAACGCACATGCGAACTTAGCAGCATCTAAGTGACATCAGCAGCCCTTGGCAAGCATCGCTTAAAGCCCACGCGACATCAGCAGGCTGCTGCTCGTCTCGCCCAGGAGACATCGACAGACGTTTGTGCATATAGACCTGGCGACATCGGTTGAGGCCCGCACACAACGGTAAGACCCTACGCATATCTTCCAAGTGACATCGACTAAAGCCCGCACACAATGGCATGCCCCTGCGCATATTGGTTGATGCCCGCGCAAAAAATCAGGCTCTGCGTGCATTATTTAGGTGACATCGACAGACCCCTGTGGACGTCAGCTAAGCGACATTGGCCGAGGCCCGCGCATAATGGCATGCCCCTGCGCACATCACCAGTTAACATTGGTGGATCCCTACGCACATCGGCCAGGAGACATCGGTCGAGGCCCGTACACAACGGCAGGCCTCTTCGCACATAGGTTTACGCTCGCACACATTGGCAGGCCCTTGCACACATCAGCCAAGTGACTTCGGCTGATGCCTGCCCACAAGATCACGCCTATATGTACATTGCTTAGTTGACAACTTCAGATCCCTGTGGATGTCGGACAAGTGACATCAACTAAGGCCCGCGCACAATGTCATGCCCCTGCGTGCTTCACAAGGGCGGTATTAGTAGACCCCTGCACACATTGGCCAGGCGACATTGGCTGAGGACCGCACACAACGATAGGCCCTACGTACATCGGCCAAGCCATATCACTCAATGCCCGCGCACAAGGTCAGACCCGAATGCAGTGTCCATCACGTAGTTGACATCGGGAGACCCTTGCGCACGTGACCTAAATAATACCGTTAAAGCTTTCGCACAACGACAGACGGATGTGCACTTCGGCCAAGCGACATCAACTGAGGCTCGTGCACAACGGGAGACCCCTGGGTGCATCTCCTAAGAAGCATCATTGAACCCCAGCGCATGACGCCTTTAAACAATGGCAGGCCACTGCGCACATTGATTGATAATCATACACAAGGCAAGGCATTTGCGCATCGCTTAGGTGATATCGACATACGCTGTGCATATCGTTCAACTGAAATTGGTTGAGGCCAATGCACAAACTTAAGCCCCTACGAGCATCACCTAGGTGGTTTCGGTGGACCCCTACCCACATCAGTCGAGGCCTGCATACAACGGAAGGTCCCTACGTACATCAATCAAGCTACATCGGTCATGTCCCGCGCATAATGACTGGTCCATGCGTGATATCAGTGGACCATTGCACACATAAGTCAAGTGATATCGATTAAGGTTCATGTACAATGGTACGCCCTTGTGCGCATCGCCTAAGTGAAAATGGCAGGCCCTGCACGCATCACTCAAGCAACATCGGCGGACCCAAGGGCACATCAGCCTAGGCCCATGTCACGACCCAAGCCTAGGGCCTAGATGTGACCGGCGAATGGGGAACCCGAAGGAACCCCAAACAAGCCTCATAGCGTATCATTACACATCCTTGGTCGCGGAAGCAATTAAATGACCATAAGCGATAAGCATAATCAAGGGGGAAATCGGGACTAAGGGAGCAAGAAAGAAAAAAAGAAATGATACATAAATACCATAGATGAGTCAAGCTCAAGCATAATACACAACTTGTCCAACACCACCTCTAAACATGAGTACTTAGCGGGGGCCAAGACAAACTACCGGGCTCACCCTCATAGTCAAAACATAACTAGAAAGGAAAAGTTTTATACATAGCAAAAGATCATGAGCAACGTCCCCGAAATGGAGGACTCACCAATAACCACTATAGAAAATCGTACTAGCCACGCGGAGGAGGATGGTCAAGCGGTGCTCCGGTCCCTACATGGTGACATCATGTAGGCATAGAGTATGCGTTAGTACATTTGAATGTACTAAGTATATGGGATGCAATGCAATGCTACATTAGATGGACATCATAGAGGAAAAATGCGTAATCATACCCGATAAATAGCATATTAATGAAATGATATGTATAATGATGCTTACATAAAAATCATATTTAGTGGGACGTAGTACATGTGTGGCGAGTGACCATCAATATAGTATTTCCAAGGCCTACCACCCCCTTGGAGAGGCGAAAGAGGTACAAACCCCTCAATATGGTTACACGGGCCTACCACCCCCCGAGCTAGGGACCAAGGTACAAACCCCTCGATATGGTTATACGGGCCTACTACCCCCCGTACTAGGCAACCAAGGTACCAACCCCTCGATACGGTTATACGGGCCTACTACCCCCGTACTAGGCAACCAAGGTACCAACCCCTCGATACGGTTATACGGGCCTACTACCCCCCGTACTAGGCAACCAAGGTACCAACCCCTCGATACGGTATACGGGCCTACTACCCCCCGTAATAGGCTTGGTCGACTCACACACTTATATAGAGAAAATCATACTACATGTGTCCATTTCATCATCATTTCAGTAAATTACATTAACCATCCGACTCATAGGACGTACCTTGGACCTTTCCCTTTCCTAAGAATTCTATAAATGGCATTTTATTGCAAAAACACATTGGTGGGCAATTGTTCATGTTAAAATGAAATCATGTAGCTCAAGAATACTAAGTCCAACCATTCCAAAATCCATATAAATCAGCCCACCAACAACATTACATATATATATCAACCTTCATTAAATTTGATTCATGGAAGCATGTAAACCAATAAACATCATATAATAATTCCATTTCATGATAATATGCAAAATGGACCATAAATAGGTGCTCTCTCTCAATTTCTATAATTCCAAGAGTTCATAAATAATCAAAGGACCCATAAACTTGAAGTAGGAATAGAGGATAAATGGTTGGACTTGTGGAAAGGAAGGTTTCCACAATCAAACCCACATACCTCAACTTTGGAGAATCCTTGATGAAGATTGGAATGGAGAATCGAAGCTTGAGATTGAGTCTTGAATCCGGAATTAGAGCTTGAGATGTTTGAATTTGGTTGAAGATCTTGGTGGAATTTTTGGAGGGGGCTTAGAGAGTGTTTTTGGAGTTTAGAAAATGACTAAGTATGGGACATATCCCCTTTTTATAAAAAATGACTCCAACCCGCCTAAAAAAAACTGCTCACTGGAATTTGCAAATCTGCACAGACAGGTTTTACGAAAATGGTCATAACTCCCTCATCCTAACTCGGACTAAGGTGAAACCAAGTGCGTTGGAAAGCTAACTCAAAGAGCTTTAATTTCATAGGTTGCATTTCTTCCAGTTCCTTGTGTGCTAAGAGATATGCCCCTTTAAAGTTGACCCTCCAAATCGCAATTTTTGCGATTTTCGAATTTTGATACGGTTGCTCTAAAATTCGGGTTAGACCCATTTCCCACTCAATTTGACCCCACGAATAAGAATATGAAGTCGAATTTCCGAAATCAAGCACGGATTTTGAGATATATGGAAATTACAATTATAGGTGTTTCCGAAGCACATTTTCGGGCATTTTTGGGGTCGTTTCAATATCTCCCCCTTGGGAACATTCGTCCCCGAATGTTAAAGAAACGTACATGAGAGACACAAACATGGCAATTTCAGCCCACATAAGGATGCAACAATGCACTTACACCTTATTTCAAAACCTCAATATAGTTGTAAAACCACAATGAACTTGTCAACTTAAACATGAATGTATGCAATGACATGGGGGCTGAACTTAAGACCTGAGATTTTATAAAGGGCTTAGATCAATACCTTAGGCTCGAGTGGAGTGGAAAAGATAAGGATATCGCCTTTGCATGTCCGCTTCGGCCTCCCAAGTAGCACTTTCAACTTGTTGATTTCTCCAAAGGACTTTAATGGAAGCCACATCCTTGTTTCTCAACCTCTTCACTTGTCTATCTAAAATCTGAACCGGAACCTCTTCATAGGTCAAATTATCTTCAACAACACCCACAACATCAAGAGACACAATGGCATTCGGATCACCCACACACTTCCTCAACATAGACACATGAAATACCAGATGAACCAAATCCATCTCGCTAGGCAATTCCAACTCATAAGCTACCTTGCCAATTCTCCTCATCACCTTATAAGGACCCACGTATCTTGGGCTCAACTTGCCCTTCTTACCAAAACGAACCACACCCTTCATGGTTGTCACCTTCAAATAAACCCAATCACCAACTCGGAATTCAAGAGCCCTTCTCCTCACATCGGCATAGGACTTTTGGCGACTTTGGGCCATCTTCAACCTTTCTCTAATCATCCTAACCTTCTCAAGAGCCTCCATAACTAGGTCTGGTCTTAACAAGGCCACTCACCAAACCTCAAACACCCAACCGGTGATTTCTACAACGCCTCCCATTAGAAGCCTCAAAAGGAGCCATTACCGATTGCGTAGAATGATAGCATATTGTTATTAGCCAAACTCAATCAATGGGAAGATTGATTCATCCCACTTACCCTTAAGCTACCATACACAAAACCCTAAGCATATCCTCAAGTGTTTGGATAGTCCTTTCGGCTTGTCCAATTCCGTTTGCGGGGTGGGAAAGGGCCGTAGAAAGCTTAACTCTCGTACCTAGACCCCTTTGAAAAGAACTTCCAAAAGTGTGAAGTAAATTGAGTACCACGTCCGATATGATGGATAGAGAATCCCATGCAACCTTACCAAGTCATGATATATACCTTGCATAATTCTTCCTCCCCAATATGTTGTCTTTACCGGTAGAAAATGAGCCGATTTTGTCATCCTATCACCCACCACCCAAATAGAATCAAAACCTTTTCTAGTCTTGGTAAACCAACTACAAAATCCATATTAATTTCTTCCCACTTCCAAGTAGGAAGTCTCTATGTCTTTGGGTTAGACCACCCGGCCTTTGATGTTCGGCCTTGACTTGTGACAAACTATGACAACCGGAGACGAATTTGGCAATGTCCTTCTTCAGTGCCTCCCCATCTCAATACACATCCCTCAAATCTCTATACATTTTGGTGGAACCGGGGGATGGAGTAGGGAAGAATTATGAGCCCCCTCAAGAATTTTCTCCCTCAAACCATCAACACAAGGCACACACAACCTACCTTGGTACCTAAGGGCACCATCTCCCCCTTGGGAGAAAACTTCCACCTTGCCCTCTTTCACCAAGGCCTTCAATTCAAACAAGGAAGAGTCAAGATCTTGTTTTGCTATCACCTCATCCACCAGGGAAGACCTAGCACCATCAACAACGACCACACCACCATTACCAACCTCTTCCAACCTAACCCCCAACCTAGCCAACCGATGTACCTCCCTATCCATTTCCCTATCACCAATATCAACATGAGCTAGGCTACCCATAGACACCCTACTCAAAGCATCCGCCACCACATTAGCTTTACCGGATGATAATGCACACTCATATCATAATCTTTAAGAAATTCTAGCCACCTTCTTTGTCTCAAGTTGAGATCTCTTTGGGTGAAGACATATTGGAGGCTCTTATGATCGGTGAACACATCGACATGTACCCCATACAAATAATGGCGCCAAATCTTTAAAGCAAACACCACCGCAGCTAGTTCAAGATCATGCGTAGGATAGTTCTTTTCATGCACTTTGAGTTGTCTAGAAGCATAGGCTATCACCTTACCATTTTGCATTAGGACACAACCCAAGCCAACTTTAGAAGCATCACAATACACAACAAATCCCTCAAGCCCATCCGGTAGTGACAATATAGGAGCGGACACAAGTTTATCTTTCAAGGTTTGAAAACTCCTTTCGCACTCGTCGGTCCACTCAAACTTAGCCTTCTTTTGTGTCAACTTAGTCATGGGAGAAGCAATAGAAGAAAACCCATTCACAAATCTCCGGTAGTAACCCGCTAAGCCCAAGAAGCTCCTAATATCCGACGGGTCAATGGCCTAGGCCAATTTCTAATCACATCGGTCTTCTTAGGGTCTACCTTAATACCATCCCCCGACACCACATGACCTAGGAAGGCAACCTCCCTCAGCCAAAATTCACACTTTTTCATACTTGGCATACAACTTCTCCTCTCTTAATCTTTGCAACACAACCCTCAAGTGACCCGTATGTTCTTCCTCGCTATGCGAATAGATTAAAATATCCTCAATGTAGACCACAACAAAGGAATCAAGGTAGGGTTTAAAGACCCCATTCATTAGGTCCATGAAGGTAGCCGGTGCATTGGTCAACCCAAAGGACATGACCACAAATTCATAATGTCCATACCTAGTCCGGAAGGCTGTCTTGGGAATGTCACCCTCCCTCACCTTCACTTGATGATACCCGGACCGAAGATCAATCTTAGAGAAGTGGCTAGCCCCTTGCAATGGTCGAACAAGTCATCAATCCTAGGAAGAGGATATTTATTCTTGACGGTGACCCTATTGAGTTGCCGGTAATCCATACACATCCTAAGGGACCCATCTTTCTTCTTCACAAACAACACCGGTGCACCCCATGGTGATTGGCTAGGCCTAATAAAACCCTTCTCCAACAAGTCCCTCAATTGTTCTTTCAACCCCTTTAACTCC